>JAMLFY010001138.1:0-16884 GCA_030441495.1 Dalbergia oliveri
AACGTAATTTTTACTATCATTAGGAATTACCGAATTACTCAGGTAAATATTATATAAAATTTGAGACCAAACAATCCTTAATAAAGGAATATAACGTTAAAGAGAAGTTAGGAGCAATTCGTGCAAGTATTGCAAACCCCGATTTTTGGACGTGTAAAATGACCAAAATGCCCCGAGGTTATTTTACTCAGAATGAGGATCGTGGGCCCCACCCACCCCTCAAGGGGATGTTTTGATGTTAATAAGGGATTGTTTGTGTTATGTGTGTTAATAGAGGAGAAGAATCCTAATTTTGAGCTCCACGTGCGAAATGACCAAACGCGCCGCCCCGTTTTAATCCGATTGCGTGCCCACTTAGTCCCGAACCTCACTAAAATGTGTTAAAAGGTGTTTTTAAGCCATGATTAACCATTGGTTAAGCTCGGGTGGTCCTGCAATTTTTAAGTAAAATGACCGTTTTGCCCCCTTTGTGGAGTTTTCAAATTTTGAGATTTTTGATTTGTCTAACGAAACCTAAGCAATATTAGGCTCAAATTAAAGCTTATTAAATTCTAATTATTAATCTAGAGTCAAAATTATTTATTTAAATTGATTAGAACCTAAAATTGCTTTAAAACACTCAAATTGCTTACTAATTCACCTAAGCCCTTAACCGTAAATTCTCTAAATTGCATGAATACCTTGCCTACACCTAAATAATACATGGAACACAAAACCCTCTTCCATGAGGCTGTAATGCACAAAATTCAGCCATAATCATTAGAATTATTGAAGATAATGCACTAAAACAAAATGCCAAAAAATTCCCTAAAACATGGCATAAAACATGCCTTAAACAAGAAATGATTTTCCTCCTTTGTTCCCCATGAAAAATCCGAAAATTATTCCTCCTCCTCTTGTCCATACATGAGCTTAAATCCTCTATAAATAGGCATGCTTAAGGAGTCTTAGATGCTTGCTCAAAATTGTACACATTTCTAGTTTTTCCAAAGCACCAAAAGCTTTCTTTCCTCCTCCTCCTGGCTCAAATTTTCTTCAAGTTTTCAAGAATATTTTCTTTCATTTCACTCCAAGAAACCAAGTTCTCTTCTCCTTTCAAATCAGATTAGGTAGGGAGTTGTTTTTAAGTTTATTTCTATGTTTTGCTAAGTGTTGTTCTTGGTTCAAAATGATGATTTCATGGATTTTCTCTAGTTTTTCCATTTTTTTCTTCTTCCTTTTCTTTTAACCAATTCGGCCATATGGCCTAGGTGGGACTAAGATGATGGTTGATGATGAGGACCTGAAGGTGGGTTGTGAATCCATCACAAGTTAGGCCTCTAAAGCTTGAAAGTTCCACTTGATGCAAAACTTTAAAGAATGATGTTTTTATGATGATTTTTATGATCTTGAGTTTAAACTTGAAAGATGTATTTCTCACTTTGTCTTGTTAAGATATATATTGAATTTGTATTTCTATAAAGTCTGGAGGAGCTCTAGTAAAGAAATCAAATGAACTTGCATCCATGTTTAAGTTTATGCCTTGCATAATCATGTTTACTTTCTATGTCATCACTAAAATTTCAAGAATGAATAAATGAATTGCATACTCATGTTTAAATTTCCAAGTTTGCATTTCATGTTTATATTTCATGTTGTCACTTAATCTTCAAAGATAATAAAAGTTGCATTCCATATTTATTTTATGTCTCACTTTATTTTATAATGGCTAAAGAATCAACGCATGACATGTTTATTTTATGTCATCACCTAAAGATCCTAGAGCTCAAAGACTTGCCCAAGTATCACAAGCAAAGAAATAAGATTATTGGAGTTAAAGAATTGATTCTTTAGAAGTTCTTGATTTGGAGCTTAAAAGATGTAATAATAATTCTCTTCTCCCTTCACCGGTCCATGCGGATTACCGCCGCTCCGCTTCTAAGATTTCTTCTCCCTCCACTGTCCATGCCCAGGACCGCCGTTTCAGCCTCTGCATCATGTTTATATTTCAAGTTCTTGCATCATGTTTAATTTTCAAGTCATCACCTTAAATCTTAAAGATAAAGAAATGGATTTGCATATCATGTTTATAATTCCAAGTTATCACCTTATAATGACAAGATTAAAATGAGGTTGCATAGCATGTTTATGATTCTAAGATATCACATAAATCTCTTAAGCTCAAGACTTGCTCCTTTTATCTTAAGTGAGAATTTTAATTATGAAGATTCTTTCAAGTTTACAAAGAATTAGTTTCTAAAAGAATTTTAAAGCTTTGCAAGGATTCTACGGGAAACTAATATTTTATGTTCACTTAAAATGTGATTTTATACAATTATATGAGGTCATGATTGCTTCTGATATGAGATTTAGTACCAATAAATGATGATGATTTAATATGTTTGGAGTTGTGATAATTATGGTTTATTGTTAAGAATGATTCTATGCATGTTAGTGACAAAACTAGCTTCCTAGCAACAGTCTAAATCTAGAATTTACCTAGTCTTTGACCCTTTAAGTTTATCAATGTCAAATTCTAATCAGTATGTTATAATTTTGTCTAGATTAGTTAGCCACGGAAAACTTGGTATCAATTAGTGTAGTGATTTATTCTTAACACTAAAAATGAAACTAATAACTATAAGTCTTAAAAGTAAGATTTTTTTTAGAACTCTAAAGAATGAAATTTATGCATTCTGTCCAGAATTATCACCAATTATAAGAACCATATTTTATTATGTTTAGATAAGGGAGAGAATTTAGAATTGTTTAGTAATTAATGTTAGCATCGTAGGGAAAGCTGGTAGCAAGAAAGGGTTAAAAACGCAACTTCTAACACATCCAAAACCTTAAGAATAATTACTTCTTATGCTCCCCATAGAGTTTAATAATGTTCCTAAGCCTATAATTAATTGTAATAATGGTAATGAATCCCTTAGATGCATAATTAATTAGTTTGGCAATTGAGGTTACCCGATTAAAGTTCCAGTTTAGAAAGGTTTTGAAAATAAGGATTTATGATGATGCCTCTTTATGTTTTAAGTGATAAGTCTATAAAGTGATTTGATGCTTATTAGTATTGGATGCCATTGAATGATTCCTAGCTTGCATGTTATAGTTGCTGTTGCAAACAATGAAAATGCTTATGCATGAAATAAAGAATAATCTCTGTTATTTAAAAAATTACCTTTGTTGCTGGAGAAGTGTACTACCTAAAAGTGTAATTTGGAAAGGCTTGGCTAGGGAAAGACTTGGTATTTAAGTGTGTCCATTGTGACCCACTCTTTCCTGGAATCTCCTAATGCATGATTTCAGTCTTATAAATATATTATTCCATCATAAGACTATAAATGAGAAAATGTCATGATGATTATGAATTGAATTATGATATAACATGCAAAGATTTAATGGTGACTTAAATGTAAGGGAAATGATCCTTTGGACCCATCAGACTATAGGTGGTGAAAAGGTGATTCTAGCCCCTAACCCGTCTCAAAAGGGTAGAGTCGGAACTTTAACTTATCAAAAGGGATAAGTATATGCTAGTGACGACTAGTAAGGTATGCTCATAACCTAGATTACTCCCAAAAGGGTGGAGTATAGGGTGGCCCAGGAAAATGATGATGAAGTAACTTTAAGTCACCTAAGGAACTAGTAATGATTATGTAAATATGATGTTCTTCTATGCATAGTATTTATAGATGATGATGAGAAATATGATGTTCTTCTATGCATAGTATTTATGATTTGATGATGAGAAATATGATGTTCTTTTATGCATAGTATTTATGATATGATGATGAAGAATATGATGTGTTGATAAAAGGAAAAGTTCATTATAAACATGACATGCTAAGTTTATGATGCATTATAAGACGCATGATTAACCGACGAACCTCGGTAAAGTATATTTTCAACTTAATAAATCAATCTTAGCATGCTCACTATTTCATAATGAAACCCGAGGTTCCTGGGGACGATGATGATGACACAATGCATCATGAGGTGAGTACCCTACGAGATTCTTTTTATAAGTTTCTCACTCCCTCTATTTTTCTTTCCATCTCGTCTTCAAAAATAGAAGGAAGTGTTCGTGATTCACATTGAGGCTTTCACCTGGTAGCTGAACTCTATCTTGCAGTTTCACTCGTATATTTCAGATATCTATCCTATCCCTGGAGTGTTATTACTAGGTGCCATTAATGGATGTCCTTCCATCCATATATTATTTATGTTTTGTTATTGCTACACCTAGTCTTATTTTGTTGGTAGGCAAAATATCTATGTGATATGTAATTATGGATGTCATATGATGGAGCCAATATGATGTGTTTCTTCATGATATGTCTATTCATTTTCGTTTTATTCGATTATCGTTCATGTTATGCGCGGTCACGTTTTCAATTATGTTGTTTTTAAAAAAAATGGCTCGGAATTTCACTAGTATTTTCAAAGCATGATTAAGGAACTGAAGCAAAGAGTAAAGTCTAGTAATTAATCGAGACTGCCTAGGTGTATTGGGTTAATTATTAGGGTGTTACATGGACTATATGAATAGGATCTTTAGACTTGATTTAGACAAGTTCGTGTCGTTTTCATAGATGATATACTCATCATTCGAGACTCACGATGAGCATGAAAGTCACCTAAAGTTGGTTTCTCAGAGGTGTTGAAAGAGAAGAAATTGGTATGGTAGCTCTCAAAGTGTGAATTTTGGTTTGGAGGAAGTGAAGTTTTTAGGACATGTAGTATCAAAAGAGTATAGCTGTTAGTCCTTAAGATAGAAGCCGTAATTACGGGATAGACCGATGATTATATTGAAAATACGAAGCTTTTTGGGATTAGCACGCTATTACCGTAGGTTTATCAAAGGATTCTCCAGGATGCCCTTTGAACAAGCTAAACTAAGGAGAACACCCCGTTTTCATGAATTCGAATTGTAAAAAGAGCTTTCAAGAGTTAGAAAGGTTGACCTTTAACTGAGTTTTTGGTTTTGCCGACCCCAATGTACCTTTTGAGGTATATTGATGTTTGGGAAAGGGTTTAGGCTGTGTGTCTCACGCAAAATAGGCAAGTGCAGCCATTGCTGAGACAACTCAAGCCATATTAGGTTAACTACCTATCATGACCTAGAATTAACCGCAGAGTGTTTGCCTTGAAGATTTGGAGGCATCACTATATGGAGTAAGGTTTGAGGTTTTCTCCAATCACAAGAGCTTAAGCATCCTCCATCAAAAGCAGCTAAACATGTGGTAAAAGAATGGATGAAGTTTCTAAAGGACTATGATTTCGTAAGTTACCACCCCTGAGGCCATGTGGTCCTTTAACCTTGAGTCAAAAATCATTACGCTTATTCCACATGATGGTCAAGGAAGTTGAGCTGATAGAAAAGTTTAAGGCATGAATTGGGGATGTTAGTGTCAGGAAAAGAGTGTGAAGACGTGTCATCTTACGTGAAACAAGCGGGTTTAAACAAAGGGTGATGATGGCACAAGTAGAAAATGATGTTTAGGGAGACTCTAGAGGCGGTTAAGGTTGGAAAGCTTAAGGGTTTTGAGCAAGGAACATATGGTTTGTGATGTCGAAGGGCGGATATGTGTACCGCAAGATGGTGACCTCGAGAAAGTACTTGGAGAGGCCCATAAAAGCCACTTCACCATCATCTGCCTCACCCAAGATGTATTAGGATTTAAAGATGTTTTGTGGCCCGATTGAAGAAGGACGTAGTAGCCTGGGTTAGTAAGTGCTTAGTCTGGTCAAAAGTGAAGATTGAGCACCAAAAGCCTTTAGGGATGTTGCAACCCTTTGGGAATCCCGAATGGAAGTGGATAGTATATCTATGGATTTTGTGACCAGCTGGACCTCAACCTGGAGCCCATGCACGCTATTTGGTAATAGGACAGGTTAATGCAGTCATGGATTTCTCACCCATCAAGATAACATTTTCCCCAGATAGTCTGGCCTAGCGGTACATCCAGGAGATAGTGAGGTTACACGGAGTTCATCGATCGAGAATCTCTACCGAGATCCGCTTACGTCGCGTTTTGGGGAGTCTTTCAAAGGCGTTGGTTCAAAGCTATGTTTAGTACCGCCACCACCCTCAAACAAGATGGACAATTCAAAGAACTATCCAAACCTTGGAGGATATGCTAAGGGCATGTGTTTTGGATAGAAAGGGAGTTCGGATAACAACCCTGCGCTTATTCAGAGTTCGCATATAACAACAGTTATCATGCCAGTTTTGTATTACCGTACGAGGCCTTGTGCTTGGAAAGTTAGCGCAATCGCCTTTGTGTTGGCATGATCTCTGAGAACAAAGTGTTTTGGGACCCATGTAGAGTGAGAAACCATCTAACAAATAAGAATCATCAAGGATAGAATCTTGACCACTTAGCTCAAAAGCTATGCGACAGCTTGGCGAAAGCGTAAAGTTCCAAGAAGGCTGAGCATGTTCTTGAGTATTACCATCAGAGGAATAGGTAAGCCTGATGAAGTTAAGAAATCTAGTCCTCATTTCTTAGACCTTTTGAAATCCTTCAAAGAGTCGGACAATCTGCCTACAAAATAGCCCTACCTCCAAATCTATCAAATCTTCATGACGTATTTCACGTCTCCTAGCTCAGAATATCAATCTGAACCCTAGCCATGTGTTAGAGCCAGACATGTACAGTGAAGGAGGACTTGACTTTTCATCCTCCACCAATGAGGATCGTGGACCGTGGTGTTAAGCAGTTGAGGAATAAGTCCGTTCCTTTGGTGAGTCGCGTGGGGACGACAAGAATTGAAGGACACTGAATCCAAAATCCAGTTGTTAGGTATCCTGAGCTTCTCCAGGTAACGAATTTCGAGGACGAAATTCTTTAAGGAGGGGAGTAGTGTACGTCTTGATTTTTGCCGTTAGAGTACAAATGACCGAAATGCTCCTAGAGGTCATTTTTACCCTTAATTTCAGGATCTGCCCCTCCGCAACCCTCAATGGGTTAACTCGATGTTTAAAGGGATTATGCTATTATGAATGATATCCAGGTGAAAATCTCGTTTCTAAACTTTCGGCTCAAAATGACCAAAATACCCCTCATTGTATCTAAAAGGTGCCGTTTGAGTTCCGGAACTTTTCCAGGAAGTTTAGAATGATGTTTATGAGCAATGTTTGATGTTTAGTCCTGCCCAAGGTCCTGGGCTTTAGTGCAAAATTACCATTTTGCCCCTGAAATAGTGTACAGTGAGCCTAATGACACAATTAAGCAAACCTAAGCAATATTAGGCTCTAATCGAAGATTAATTTATTTCGATAATTAATCTAGAGTCAAAATAATTTATTAAGGTTAATTAGAACCTAAGATTGCTTAGATAAACTCTAATTGCATTCTTTAATTCAAGATTCCTAGTCATGGAATCTTGAATAGTATTTCTCTCTCCAATTCCTTAAATTAAGGAATTGTGCCATACCTCATTTGACCAAAAGAATTATTTTAAATTACTAATCTAGTAAGATTACCCTCCTAATCAAGTCTTGAACTTCCTAATTACCCATTACCTCACCTAAACACCTCTTACAAACTCCTAATCAAAAGCCTAATCAAAGACACACCTAAACACACCTTAACCCACAATAACATGAACAAATTTTCTCTCCCTCATGACCTTAAGGTGGCCCACTCCCCCTCAAAATAGTGCCACATGTGTTGTTTCAATTACACTCAAGAGCCATACTTCAAGCCATGCTTTGCCCATACCTCACCATACCTTCAACCATGCCTAAAACCATACCTTTGCAAGAGATATTTCTTCTCTCCTTCCTCCCTCATGTGGCCCTTCCTCCCCTCGGGAAGCCTCATTGTTGAAATTTTTATAAATACCAAGCCTTGATGAACCTTGTCACACTTTGGTTCATTTGTTAAGTTTACACTTCTTACAAAAATTCTCATTTCTCTCAAACTTCCTCACTTTGGCTGAGTTCTTCCTTCAAGTTTCAAGAGGATTTTCCTTCTCTATTTCATCAAGAACTCAAGCTTTCTTTCATATCTCTTCAAGACTTCTTTAGGTGGGGTGTTGTTTTAATGTTTTGCTTGTGTTTTTAAGAAAGTTCTAGTTTTTCTCTTGGTTTCAAACTCCTTTTCCCCTTCCCCTTTTTTTCGGCCAAGAGGCCCTTTCATAAAGAAAACATGAGCTTGATGATGAGGTTTCAAGATAATGACTTGTTGTTGTCATGTGAGAAACCTCTAAAGCTTGAAACAACTTGGTCTTGGACCATACATGCCTTGATTTCTTTCTTTTTCCTTGATAAAGTTTGTGGTTTTCCTTTCTTTCCCTTCATGATTTTGTTTTCCTTTGCTTTGGTTTGAACAAAGTTTGCTAAAAATGTAAAGTAGATCACAAAAGTTTTGTTAAAGAAAATTAATCACATGATTTCAAAGAAGCTCTAAGCTTACCCGCCAACCTTAAAGTTGTTTGCCGTTCTAAGAGTTTTACTCTAGATTGAAGCCCATGAGCAATAAAATAAAGAATATGACTTAGTCCTTGTAGTTTGTTTAGACAAAGTGTTGAACTTTGAGTCCATTTCCTTAAGCTTGATGATGAAGTCAAACCTTAAGACTTCTTTTGAAGCTAGGTGCTAAGAACTCTAAAGCTTGCCTTATGATACATAATGGGTTAAGGTTTATGTTCCTCTAAAAGTCTTGTAAGAGCTCTAGTTAAGATAATAAGTTGCATTCATGTTTAAATTTATGTCTTGCATCTCATGTTTATTTTGATGCCATCACTAATTTCACAAGAAGAATGAATGAACTTGCATTACCACATTTAAATTCCCAAGCTTGCATTTCATGTACTTTCAAGTCATCACTTAATCCTTAAAGATAATAATGAAGTTGCATCTCATATTTATTTTATGCTCTCACTTTACTTTCTAATAAAGAGTAAAATAAAGTGCATAGCATGTTTAAGATTATGTTATCACCTAAATATTCTAGAGCTCAAAGACTTGCCCTAAGTATCCTAAAAAAGGGAACTCTAGTAAAAAAGAAATGGATGAGTTTTAGTATGATTTCAATAATGGTTTGATTTTGTAAAATGCATGAATGTTGAGGAAAATGTTGGTAAACCATTTTATGTGGTCTCAAGGTGTTTAAATAGTTTGGAATGTGTCAAAAATCATGTTTTCTCAAATTCTAGGTTTGGTTTGATTACCATCCATGTAATCGATTACCAGAAGGGTTTCCAAGGCTTTTGGTTTCTGTAATCGATTACCAGGATGTAATTCATTACACGCTTCTTCATGCCCGGACCTGTTCTGGAAAACCTGGAATCGATTACCTGATAGTGTAATCGATTACTCCTATGTTCTTTATTTTCCAAACACATTAACCTAAGTAATTGATTACCCCATGTAATCGATTACCTAGTTTTTGAACCCAGAATGAATTAGTTTCTGGTAATCGATTACTAGGAACATGTAATTGATTACCAGAACACCTTTTTTGTTCCTAAATGTCCCAGAGAAAACTAGCAACTTATATGCATTTCAACTCAAGAGATTATGTGATTTTATGGGTCCATGATTTCAAATTCTATGTTTGGCTACTGTATAAATGTTGTTCTAAGGTGTTAAAATGTGTAAAGTTATGTTTGAGTGAAGTAAGGAATCGATTTAGAAAAAGTTAGAAGAATAAGTAACTTGAAAGGGATTGAGATGAGAATTCTAGAACACCTTAATGCATAAAAATGCAAATCTGTTCTAGCATGATTGATTCAAGGATAAATGACTCATAATTAGTAAGACATGTACAAAATCCCTTCATAAATGATTAGGTGTTGATTTCTAAGTTTAATGTGAAGATAAGAGCTTAAAATGGTTATAACTTAGAGAACATGCCTAGGAATCCTTCATAATTGGTCTAGGAATTGATTATGGAGCCTTAGCGAAGATGGATCTTAAAAAGGTCATTAATGGAGATCTAAGAGCCCCTTAAGCAATGATATTTTCGCCCTTTCATGTGCATGCTGTTTGGAATTTTAGTGAGTTCAAATCTTAGAGAAAGTTTAAGTGTTAGCCTCTTAGGGTAATGAAGATGCAAATACAAGTTTAGCCCGTAAGGGTCAAAGCATAAGATACCATGAGATAGGCGAGAGCATACTTATGATGATGAGCCTCGAGCATATTTATGATGATGTGATTATGTTAGTTCCTTGAGCATGAAACTTTATGTGCATGATTGGTATGATGATATGATGATGTTGTATTTAAGATGCATAAGGTTTCAAAATATGAATGAAATTGAGGAATATGCTCATGTGAACTAGAAAGTTATTGATTTGAGAAAGTTCCATGAAAATGATGCATGTGATTGAGATTATGTGGCATGACTCAAATTTGAGGAAATTTAGAGGAGTGCTTATGCCCCCGAATTTCCCAAATTTGAGGGACATAAGAAAGTTTTTGAGAAATATGATGTTTAAGGTGATATGCCAAGACGTACTTCCCCTGCTCCTAGGAGAAGGTAAAACCGCTGAGGGCATAGACATTAGCCCCAGCCGGAACAAAGTCGTTGGCTTAACTACGAGCCATTCAAAGAGGAAAAAGTCACATGATGGTGATCTTAGTCCCCCTACCCGTACTTCGGGAGTCGAGATTATGATGATTATGTCTTATGATTCGTTATCAAGAGGATAAGTAAGAACTAGTGACGACTAGTTAAGGTATGAGCTCATAGCCTAGTTAAAGGGGTGGTTGTTACTATTATGATTGGTGTCAAGTATGAGAAAGGGAAAGATGTTCAAGAGAAAGTTACATGCCACTTATATGTTGTTTGATATTGTTTGATTTACCTAAAGTACTGCCATGCATCCATAACTATTATGTTGCATACATGCATTAAGACTCATTATAAAAGACATGGACCTTGGATAAATATCTTGTGAAAACCTCATAATGAACCTATGCATGCTTAACCTTTTCAATAATAAACCCAAGGTTCCTGGAATTAACGATGACACTAGGATAAAGGATTTCCCTACTGAGATTCTTTAGCAGTAGCTCCCCTCCTTCCTTCCGCCACGTCTTCAGGACATCGATGGCGTCGTTCGTGATTTTTGTTGACGCACCCGTGTGGAGCTTGCACTACGTCGGAATTATCAGCCTACCACTTCGGAGGTCGCTGGTGATATGCATTTTTGCATACGGGACGCCCATTTGCCTTTCCAGTTTCAGCTTCAATTTCACTCCGGCCTCCCCCTTTGGCGACCATGATTTTTGAGAGGACGGACCCGAGACGAGAGAACGTCGCGCCCGTTCTGATTTCATGACGGGCTACCCGAGATGCACCTTATCTCAGACGTTCGAAGATCGACCCTCAGGGCATCCTCCTCCTCTCATCCTTTCTTGAGATGTTTCGCCTTGTACCCATGGATATTTATGGGGAAACCGAGGAGATGGCTACGCAGTGGAGGTCAGCACGACGTCCGAGATGCGCCCACACCGTGGGACATGCTTGCCATCCTTCCGCCTCACGCATCCAAGGAGCTTGCCCAGTTCATTGGGTATGTGCCATCGAGGGACGAAGGTTAGCATCATCCATAGTTCAGGAAGGTAGTGTCATAGCTTGGGAGTATCTTTTGGATTGTTTCATGTATTTGCTTTTATGTTTCTTATGTTATGTTATTTGAATTGAAAGCTCTGCCCACTAGTATGGGTACCTATTTCCTTTACATTTGATGTATATTGTTAAACTATGTTAACTAATGATGAGGAATGTTTTCATGATGGATGTGTTCTTTAATGCTTATGTTCTGTGTGTTTTATTTATTCTTCGTTTCACTTACATTTATGTTACACGTAAGGCTTGCACTTTGTTTTATATGAATCATTTTAAAAAAAATTTACCTATATTTTCGCTAAGTATTTTGTAAATGAATTTAAAGAGAAGTAATACTAATAATTAATCTTGATACGTCCTAGGCGTATTTGGGTTAAATATTAGGGTGTTACATGGTTAGTTTGGATTATGATGAAGTTGTCATTACTAATATTAGTTATGATTATGATTTATTATGAAGAGGATAAGTAAGAACTAGTGACGACTAGTTAAGGTATGAGCTCATAGCCTAGTTTTAGGGGTGCGGTGACTATTATGTTTAGTGTCACAAGTTTGAGACAGGAACGATGTTCAAGTTACATGCCACTTACATGTTGTTTGACGATTGTTTTGTTTGCCTAAAGTACTGCCATGCATCCATGAATTATTATGTTGCATACATGCATTAAGATTCATTACAAAGAATTGTGGGCTTTGGATAAACATCTTTTGTGAAAACCTCATAATGAACCTTGCATGTTTAACCTTTTTAATAAACCTAAGGTTCCTGGGACGTAAGCGATGACACTAGGATAGAGGATTTCCCTACTGAAATTCTTTAGCAAAATTCTTACCCCTCTCCTTCTCTTTTATGTCTCCAGGTTAAATTGCCATTCATGATTTTGTTGATGCACTCATGTGGAAGTTGCAGTATTTATCCCTATTATCAGCCCTACCATTTCGAGGGTCATTGTGCTATATGCATTTTGCATACATGGGATGCCCATTTGCCTTTCCAGTCCTAGCTTTCATTCCACTCTTCTTCTCCCTTTGCGATGACACTATTTCAGAGCCAACGCGGCCCCTGAACGAGAGAACGTTTTCGCCCATCTGCATCTTCTACACACCAAGACAATACCCGAGTACGGGCCTCACCTTAGACGTTCCCAGACTGACCCGTTAGAGGATTTCTCTTCTCATCCTTTTCTGGAGGTCTCTTCCCCTGCCTAATCCCATGATATTTGGAATTGGTAGCTAGGAAACAGTGAAGCATCCGAGGTTGGCTCATCGCCCAGATGCGTCCACATCATGGAGGTCACGCCCCGCCACCCTTCCGCCTCCATGCACCGAGGAACTTTCCCAGTTTCATTGGGTATGTGCCATCGAGGGAGGAGGTAGCTGCCATCCATAGTTCGAGGGCATGTAATCTTAGTTTGGGATGTATCTTTTGGGACTTCTATGTAATCCCGCCATTCATGTCTGTATTTTCTATTTCTTGAACTACAAACTCCTCCTACATTATGGGTAGACTTTATGCATTTCCTTTATTTTTAATAGTGATGTACTAAACTATGTTAGTTAATGTTATGAGAATGTTCACCACCTAATGTGTCCTTCATGGCTTTTGTCTTGTATGATTCATTCTATTTCCCTTCACGTCATTTTAATGTCACTGAAAGGCTCGCATTTTTGTTTTACATATTCCATTTCAAAAAAAAAAATTATGAATTTCCCGTGAAGTATTTTAAAAACCAAGTTTTAAAGGAAGAAATAATGTATTACCTTGATATACCAAGGATGCAACACCCTAAGATTTAACCCATACGCCTAGGACATATCAAGATTAATTATTAGTCGTTACTTCCTTTAAAACCTCTTTAGAAATAACTTAGCGGAAAATAATATGAAATTTTGTATTTCCAAATTTAAACATTAAACAAAGTCGATAATTGCATAACATAATATCTTGACGTGAAGCCCCAAGAATAAATCAATCAGACAATCCAAAAGCCATAAGGAACACATCAATTATAAAAACATTCTTCATAACATTAACTAACATAGTTTAGCACGACTACTAAAGTATAAAAGGAAAGCATAAAATCTTACCCAAATGAGTGGCAGAGCTTGTAGAGACATAGAAACTGGAAATACATTAATTGTAAGGAAATAATAAGCAATACATTAAATCCTGAAGACAAAGCCCAACTATCACCACCCCAACCTCCACGCCTATGATGACGCTGTACCTTGGATGGGAGATGTAGCTCGCGATGACCCAAGCTCTAGAATGTAGCCCAACGAAGCTGAGATCTAGGCATGGGAATTGAGGGTACGCGTGGCTCCGGCAACGTGGTCGCCTCCGTGCCGCCCAACGCCTTGCATGCCTCCGTGGGTGACAGTGTCCCGCCACCTCACCGAGATAAATAGGAACGAGGGGGAAGAGCCCTTAGAGGGATTTGCTTCGAGCCAAGAATCCGGGACACGAAACGTAAGGAATTGGCACAGAGGCCCCGCCGTCTCCTGGTCGCGTCCTCTCTAAAGACCAGGCCGCCAAAGGGTGAAGTCTTGGATCGAAGTGATAGTGAGAGACGGGAAGAAGTTGCATTCCCACGTACACAAAAACGCGCACCTCACAATGACCCTTGAAGTGGTAAGATTGATGCTCTGGGTCATAGTGCACCTCCCAAGTAGGCGGGTCAATGAAGATTACGACGACGCCATCGATGTTGAAGACGCAACTAAAGAGAAAGAGAGAGAGGGGTGAGAATCTTGCTAAAGAATCTCAGAGGAAATCCTCTATCCTAGTGCATCGTTCACGTCCTGATGTCTTGGGTTTATCACGAAAAGGTTAAGCATGCATAGGTTCATTATGAAGTTTTCACAAAAGATATTTATCCAAGGTCCATGTCTTTTATAATGAATCTTAATGCATGTATGCAACATAATAGTTCATGGATGCATGGCAGTCTTTAGGCAAACCAAACAATAATCAATCAACATATAAGTGGCATGAAACTTTTCTTTGAACATCATTCCTTCACTTTATTTTTGTGACACTAAACATAATATGTTGCATCCTCAAACTTAGGGCTATGAGCTCATACCTTAACTAGTCGTCACTAGTTCTTACTTATCCTCTTGATAAGCGAATCATAAACATAATCATAATCATAATCATCAGGTTCCTCAACTTTCTAGAGTAATCGGTAGGGGGCCTAAGGATCACCCATTATGGGACTTTTTCCTTCTTCCAAATGTATCAACCAGTTGGAACGGCTTAACTTTGTCCGTTTTGCAATGATGTCTACCTTCATTGCTTCAACTTCTCCCTCATCAATAGAAGTACTTCTGTTACTTAAACATCATATCTTCCAAAAAACTTCATAAGTCTTTATTTATTTTAGAAAATTCCTGAGCATAACAATGTCATTCTTTAAATTTCCTCTTAAATTTGAACTCATAACCACATAATTCTATACCACATGCATCTATTATTTATGGACTTTTCAAATTAATAACTTTCTAGTTCACATGGGCATATTCCTTTAATCATTCATATTTTAAACTTTATGCATTCTAAAATACATGGCACAACACTTCATATTAACACTCAATTATACATAAGGTCCATACTTGAAATGTAATCATATTCACGTCATTAAGAACATACTTTCTTAACTCATGTCATCACACCTCATATCATGGTGTTATGCTTTGGCCCTTTCGGGTCTTGGATTCTTTTCCTAGTAATCTTATCACCCATTGTGAGTTTTTATCATATCTAGGGGTTTTGTTCTTTATAGTTCTTCTAACATTATGCTCACTAATTCATCCAACATTATAGAATTACTCATCAAGATCATTATTCAACTACCTGTATTTTCTCAACTATGCCTAAACTCTTTTCTAAGTTCTATCTTTGCCTAGGTTTTATGTTCAACTCCTAGGCATAATCACCAATTATGTACCATCTTCCTTAAGATCAATTATGCTGGAACAAAAGTTATTATTCTTGTGTCTAAGTGTTTTAAGATTCTAGTTCCAATTCCTTCTTATTTGTTTAGTTTTTCCAATCCTCCAAAACGTTCCCTTACTTCGCTCAACATAATATTACGCATTGAACTCCTCAAACAGAATTTTATAGGATGCCACAAGGATAAGACAGAAACCAAACTTTATTACACATAATCACATAAACTCATGTTATAAGTGCACACGAGTTGCTAGTTTTCTCTTGGGACAATTTAAAACAAAAGGTGTTCTGGTAATCAATTACATGTGCCTAGTAATCGATTACCAGGAGCTAAATTTATTGGGGTTTAAAACAACTTGGGTAATCGATTACATACAATGGTAATCGATTACTTAGGGTTAACCCCGTTTCCGAAAATAAAGAACATTTAAGTAACCGATTACACTATTAGGTAATCGATTACAGCTTTTAAGGACAGGTTTTTGTATGTAGAACACCTGCTGGTAATTCACTACATTGTCTAGTCCGATTATCAGAACCAAAATTTCTTCAAAAAAAACTTCTCTGTAATCGATTACATAAGCGGTAAATCGACTTACGAGAAGTTTCTAAATTTGAGAAAATATGATTTTGACACATTCCAAACTATTTAAACACCTTGAGACCTCATAAAATAGTTTTCCAACATTTTCTTGAAATCATCGATACATTTTTACAAAATCAAACCATTATTGTATCATACTAAAAGCAATTCCATTTCTTTTTTATTAGAGTTCCCTTTTGTAAGAATGTGGGCAAGTCTTTGAGCTCTAGAGTATTTAGGTGATAACATAATCTTAAACATGCTATGCACTTCATTTTACTCTTCATTACAAAGTAAAGTGAGACATAAAATAAATATGAGATGCAACCTCATTATTATCTTTAAGTATTAAGTGATGACTTGAAATATAAACATGAAATGCAAGCTTGGGAATTTAAATATGATAATGCAAGTTCATTCATTTATTCTATGAGATTAGTGATGGCATCAAAATAAACATGAGATGCAAACATAAACTTAACATAATGCAACTTGTTTTATTACTAGAGCTCCTACAAGACTTTAGAGGAACATCAAACCTTAACCCAACATGTATCTTAACAATGGAAGATGAGCTTTAGAGTTCTTGCACCAAGTCTTCAAAGAAGTCTTTGGTTTGAACTTCATCATCAAGCTCAAGAAAATGGATTAAAACCAAAAACATCAACACTTTGTCTAAACAAACATAAAAGAACTACTCATATTCTTTATTTTATTGCTCATGGGCTTCAATCTAGAGTAAACTCTTAGAACGGCCGACCAACTTTAAGGTT
>JAMLFY010001139.1:0-16883 GCA_030441495.1 Dalbergia oliveri
TACTAATTAAAATGAAAAGTAAGAATACAACACAAAGAAGTGGACTATAGCAAGAGCAAGAAAAAAAGACACAAGGAAAATGGGTCTCATGTTTAGTGAGGGAGAGGGGTCTTCATGGAAAAAGAGGCAAAGTGAGCAAGAAAAAGACACAAGGAAAGGATGTACATTTTTTATTGGTGGTTTGATTTTTGGCTCAGAATGGATTGGCTTGGGTGATTGGTTTGTATGGTTGGTTTGTTCTATAATGGGTATGGATTGGGAATATGGTTTTTTACTTGAAAATGGAAGACACTTGGGAAAAAAAAATAAATCAACGATTTGCCATGATTTACCTATTGCTAATTTCTCCTCTATGTTTGTTGGAAGTATTTTTGGGTAAAAAATGGTGATGAGAATTTATTGTTGGTGACAGTAATCGGCCTCCTCTGTTTCTGTTCTCTGGATATATACACAAGTGTAAGGTTAGTTTGTCAAAATGGTGGGTGATCTCATGATCTCACTTGAAGAAAATTTCTAATTTGTGCTGTGATTTTGAAAATTGCATTGTTTTGTCCTGATCTTGCATCCTCCTTCATTGCACTGCTTTCTCTTTTGTCCTTTTCTTCTTGTTTTTTTTAACAATAACATGAATGAAAAATAAAATGAAACAGGCCTAAACCCTTTTTTTTTTTAGCTCAAAATGAAACGGAATGGGCCCTTTTTTTATCCTTTTACAAAAAAAAATGAAATGGACTTAATGAAATAGAAAACTGAGAATTTTTTTTTTACAAATGAAATGGGCTAGTGTTATTTTTGTACAATAAAAATCAAACAACTACAAAAAAAGAAGAAGAAATGGGCTAAGGCTTTTTTTTTTCAAATAAAATGAACTGTGAAATTTTTGGTTTTTGGGCTCACAAAATTGGGTGTTCATTGACAATGATTAGACAAGACATTTAGGATTAAATCAAAAGATAAAATGAAGTAATTTCTTTTCTTAAAAAAAGAATGTAATAAAAAATTAGGTGCTGACACTATCACAATTTGATCTTTCCTCTTTAACAATCTTAGGTGACTTAACTTCCCTGTTCTCTTCTAAGGGCCACCCTACTACTCTCTTCTCTTGAGAGTTCAAGATTATGAACTCATATCTAACTAGTCGTCACTAGTCTATACTTATCATCTTGATAAGCTCCGACTCGGCAGAGTGCGGGGTAGGGGGCATGAGATCACTTTTCATAACCATTAATTCCTGAGTCTAAAAAGTCCCTTATTGGATCACCTCTCATAACCATTAATTCCTAGAGTCTAGAGGATCATTTCCATATATCTTATGTCACCTGTTAATCTTAGCATATTGTTTAAGAGGCAAACATGAGCATATAATCATGACCATCATCATAACTTATGAATTAACATTTTTTGTACAAAATAAAGAATTAAGGAAAAGTCGAATAATGATGATAATAAAGAAAAAGGAGAATAATCATTTTAGGAAAAATTAATTTTGGCTTCATAGTGTTAGCTACGCCGATGTATCCCCTGGTGCAATGAGGAACTCAAAGCCACGTCGCTCTCTAAAATATTCATTGGTTGATTGATTTTATTCTCTTTGAAGAGGAATTAAGAATATCAAACTGTTGGCCAAGGATATTAAGCATCAAGAGAAAGAGATTTGCATTAGCATTGCAGAATACATAATATTATAGTTCCAGACAAAATATCATATATATAATATTCGATCATACCTTTAATTATAATGGACAATCCATCACGACATTATCATATATAACACTTAATAATAAAACAATTAATGCTTGACAATATACCCCTTAAAGAATGCTACAATTAAAATATGCCAACATAGTGCAAAAAGGTTGTTGCCACAAATAAATACAATGAAGAATAATGCAAGATCAGAAGATCAAAGTCAAGTAAGCATTGAGCAAATTGGGGGACAATGAAAATTGTCAAAAATTAAACAAACATTCAGCTATCTTTATCTTCATCATTTACTTTTTTTATTTATTTATTATTATTATTATTAGGTTCATTATTTTATATATATATATTTGAAACAAGGTCTTCAATGAAACTCTAAATAAGAAAAAATGTCTAGCCCAAAATCCAAACAAAAATACAATCAAATCAAAAAAGAAAAGTAGCAACAACAAAAATTCTCTCTCATTCAGACCCCACCCCTATCTTTTCTTTTTTTTTTTTGATTGAAGAAGAAGGATAAATCAAATAGGCCTTAACCTGATAGCTCAAATACAGGAAAATAAATAAAATGAAATAGTACCTAAAAATATATGAATCAATAACTGAAAAATTTAAAGGAACAAAAGAAAAAGGAATCCTATGTCGAGCCTATCCTCACGCATGCACTAGGAACTAAGAATGGGTTTCACTTCCTTTTAGAGACTGATAGAGAGCATGGGTCCTTCACATACACAAACTCACGTGACTAACACTTTTAGCACTCTCTCTTTCTCTTACCCAAACCCAAACTTTGCTCTCTCTCACTCATACACACATAGGTGCAAAGGGAGAAATAGAGAGAGATGGAGACATGGAGAAAGAGAGAGGAGGCAGAAAGTGTAACGGATTTCTCCGTTAGAGTACAAATGACCAAAATGCCCTGAGGTCATTCTACCAAAATTCGAGGGACAGTTGCCCAAACCTAAATGGGTCAACTCGATGTTTGAAGGGGATTATGGTGTTATGAATGATATCGAGGAGGAAACCTCGTTTTCTAAACTTTCGGCTCAAAATGACCAAAATACCCTCCTGTGTCTACACGGGTAAAGGATGCCGTTTGAGCCCAGAACTTTAGGAAGTTTAGAATGATGTTTATGAGCAACGTTTGATGTTTAGTCGAACCAGAAGGTCCCTGGCAGTTTAGTGCAAAATTACCATTTTGCCCCTAGAACAGTGTCCAGTGCGCCTAATGAAGCAATTAGCAAACCTAAGCGATATTAGGCTCTAATCGAAGATTAATTTATTTCGATAATTAATCTAGAGTCAAAATGATTTATTAAGGTTAATTAGAACCTAAGATTGCTTAGATAAACTCTAACGGTATTCTTTAAATTCAAGATTTCTAGTCATGGAATCTTGAATAGTGTTTCTCTCTCTTTCCTTAAATTAAGGAATTGAGCCATACCTCATTTGACCAAAAGAATTATTTTAAATTACTAATCTAATGAGATCACCCTCCTAATCAAGTCTTGAACCACCTCAATTAACCATTTTCTCACCTAAACGCTTGCTTACAAACTCCTAATCAAAAAGCCTAATCATAGAAACACTTAAACACATCCTTAAACCACAATTACATGAACAAAAATCCCTTCCCCTTGGCTGATGAGGAGGCCGAAAATGTCCCCAAAATGGTGCCACATGTTGAGTTGTGATGCATTCAAGCCCATGCTTTAGGCCATACCTTGCCCATGCTTCCAACCATGCTTGCCATGCCTAAGCCCATACCTTTGTAAGAGATATTTCCTCCTCCTCCTCCTCCAAAAGGCCGCGGTTCCCCCCATTTCAGCCTCCATATTGCAAGTTTTCTATAAATACCAAGCCTTGATGAACCTTGTCACACTTTGGTTCACTTGGTAAGTTCACACTTCTTGCAAATTCTCTCATTTCCTCTCAAACTCCCTCAACTTGGCTGATTTCTTCCTCAAGACTCCAAAAGGATTTCCTTCTCCTTCCATCTAGAAAACAAAGCTTTCTTACATCTCTTCAAGACTTCTTAAGGTAGGGGTTAAGTTTTGATGATTTTTGTTTGTGTTCTTCAAGAAAGTTCTAGTTTTTCTCTTGGTTTCAAACTCCTTTTCTTTCCTCTTTCTTTTTCGGCCAAGAGGCCTTCTTACAAAAAGAATGTGAGCTTGATGATGAGGTTTCAAGATAATGATTTGTTGTTGTCATGTGAGAAACCTCTAAAGCTTGAAACAACTTGGTCTTGGACCATACATGCTTGGATTTCCTTTCTTTTCTTGGCTTAAGTTTCGGTTTTTCCTCTTCCTCTTTCCTTTAAGGATTTTCAGTTTTCTTCTATGGATTTGAACAAAGTTTGTAAAATATGTCTAGTAGATCACGAAAGTTTTGTTAAGAAAGTTAATCTCATGATTTCAAAGAGCTCTAGGCTTACCCTTGCCAACCTTAAAGTTGGTCGGCCGTTCTAGAATCCGCGCTAGATTGAAGCCTATGAGCAATAAAATAAAGAATATGACTTAGTTCTTGTAGTTTTGTTTAGACAAAGTGATGAACTTTGGGTCATTTCCTTAAGCTTGATGGTGAGTTCAAACCTTAAGATTTCTCTTGAAGTCTAGGTGCTAAGAACTCTAAAGCTTGCCTTATGATGCATAATGGGTTGAGGTTTATGTTCCTCTAAAAGTCTTGCAAGAGCTCTAGCTAAGACAAAAACAAGATGCATTCATGTTTAAATTTATGTCTTGCATCTCATGTTTATTTTGATGTTATCACTAATTTCACAAGAGTAAATGAATGAACTTGCATTACCATATTTAAATTCCCAAGCTTGCATTTCATGTTTATATTTCAAGTCATCACTTAATCCTTAAAGATAATAATGAAGTTGCATCTCATATTTATTTTATGCTCTCACTTTACTTTCTAATGAAGAGTAAAATAAAGTGCATGGCATGTTTAAGATTTTGTCATCACCTAAACACTCTAGAGCTCAAAGACTTGCCCTAAGTATCCTAAAAAGGAAACTCCATTCAAAAAGAAATGGATGAGTTTTGGTATGAACCAACAATGGTTTGATTTTGTAAAATACATGAATGATTTTCAAGGAAATGTTGGAAAACTGTTTTATGAGGTCTCAAGAGGTTTAAAATAGTTTGGAATGTGTCAAAATCATGTTTTCTCAATTTTCAAGGTTCTGGTAATCGATTACCACCAATGTAATCGATTACCAGAAGGTTTTCGAAGGACCTTTGGTTCTTTAATCGATTACCAAGCAGTGTAATGATTACTACGGCTTTTCATGCCCAGAACCTCTGGAAACCCTGGATCGATTACTTTATAATGTAATCGATTACCAAATGTTCTTACTCTTCAGGAAACGATTTAACCCTAAGTAATCGATTACGTCGTATGTAATCGATTACCCTATGTTCTTTACTTTTTGGAAACATTTAACCCTCGTAATCGATTACCATTATGTGTAATCGATTACCCTTGTTGAAAACCCAGAATGAATTGAGCTCCTGGTAATCGATTACTAGGAACATGTAATCGATTACCAGAACACCTTTTGTTTTAGAAACATTCCAAGAGAAAACTAGCAACTTATATGCATTTCAACCCAAGAGATTATGTGATCTTATGGGTTCATGATTTCGGTTCTATGTTTGGCTCCTTAAAATGCTGTTCTAAGGTGTTAAATGTGTAAAATTATGTTGAGTGAAGCAAGGATCGATTTAGAGAAGCTAGTAAAGAATAAGTAACTAAAAAGGGACTTGAGATGAGAATTCTAGAACACCTTAATACAAAGAAGTGCAAATCTGTTTTAGAATGGTTAATTCAGGATAAATGATTCATAATTAGTAAGACATGTACAAGAATCCCTTCATAAATGATTAGGTGCTAATTCTAAGCATAAGATGATGATAAGAGATCTAAGTGGTTTATAACTTAGAGAACATGCCTAGGAATCCCTCATAATTGATCTAAGAATTAATTATGGAGTCTTAGGCGGATGGATCTTAAAAGGGTCGCGAATGGAGATTTAGAGCCCTTAAGCAAATGATATATATTTTCTGCCCTTTTATGTTGAGTGCTGAGTGGAATCTTGGTGAGTTCAAACTTAGAGGAAAAGTTTAAGTGCCAACCCTTGAGGGTAATAATAATGCAAATACAAGTTTAAAGCCCGAAAGGGGCAAAGCATAAGATACTAGATAGGTGGACGAGAGAGTATGATTATGATGATGAACCTCGTGCACACGTATGATGATGTGATTATGTTAGTTCCTTGAGCATGAAACTTTATATGCATAATTGATGAATTGTTGTGTTTGAAATGCATAATGTTTCAAAGATATGAATGAAATTGAGAAATATGCTCATGTGAACTAGAAAGTTGTGGCAATGAGAAAGTTCCATGAAAATGATGCATGTGACTGAAATTATGTGGCATGACTCAAATTTGAGGAAATTCGGAGAGTAGTGTTATGCCGCCGAATTTCCGTCAAATTTGAGGGACAAAAAGAAAGTTTTTGAGAAATATGAAGTTTAAAAGTTATATGCCGAGACGCATTTCTCTGCTAGGAGAAAGTAAAACAATGGGGGTATGGACGTCGAGACCATACCGAAGCGGACAAAGTCAGCTTAATTAATCGATGCGTTTCGAAGAAGGAGAAAGTCCCATGATGGGTGATCCTTAGGCCCCTACCCGTACTCTGGGAGTCGGGATTATGATATTTATGATTCGCTTATCAAGAGGATAAGTAAGAACTAGTGACGACTAGTTAAGGTATGAGCTCATAGCCTAGCTTAAGGGGTGCGGTTACTATATTATTGGTGACACAAGTATGAGAAAAGGAAAGATGATCAAAGAAAAGTTTCATGCCACACAATGTTGTTTGAATTATTGTTTGATTTACCTAAAGTGCTACCATGCATCCATGAAACATTATGTTGCATACATGCATTAAGAATCATTATAAAAGACATGGACCTTGGACAACGACCTTTGTGAAAACCTCATAATGAACCTATGCATGCTCAACATTTTCATAATAAACCCAAGGTTCCTGGGACGTAAACGATGGCACTAGGATAGAGGACTTCCCTCCTGAGATTCTTTAGTAGAATTCTCACCCTCTCTCTCTTCTTTCCGTTACGTCTTCAGATATCGATGGCGTCGTTCGTGATTTTCATTGACCCGCCTACATGGGAGGTGCACTATGACCCCGAGCATCAGCCTACCACTTCAAGGGTCATTGCGAGGTGCGCGTTTTTGCATATGTGGGACGCCCTTTTGCTTCCCCCGTCTCCAGCTATCACTTCGAATCGACTTCACCCTTTGGCGACGACCTGATCTTTGAGAGGACACGACCCGAGATGAGACCGGTCGTGCCCAACCTTCCTCGTCGGAGGTACGCGGATATCCGATATGTTCCCGTACTCGATCAGAGGCTGATCCTGGAGGGATCTTCCCTTCGTTCCCTATGGGTCACGGAGGAGGTAGTGAGGACACGGTCACCAGCCGAGGCATGCGAGGCGCGTCGCAGCAGAGAGCGACCACGACGCGGAGGCCACGCTGTCCCCTCGATTCCCATGCCTAGATCTCCGCTCGTTGGGCTACATCCGAGGAGCTCGTCAGTCGCGGGCTACATCTCCCGCGGACCGGCGTCACCAGGAGGCTTGGGGTGGGAGGGTAGTGATAGTTGGGTGTTTATCTTTTGGGATTATTACCATGTATTTGTCTTTATGTTTCCCATTGTACTGCAAGCTCTGCCCACTATGCGGGTAAGACTTTATGTTTCCTTATATCTTCTATTGTGATGTACTAAACTATATTATCTAAAGTAATGAGGAATGATGTTTATGATGGATGTGTTCTTTAATGTGTATATTCTGTATGTTTTATTTATTCTTCCGCTTCACGTTGTTTATGTTACGCGCAAAGGCTCGCACTTTGGTTTATATAAATCATTTCAAAAAAAATTTACCCGTATTTTCCGCTAAGTATTTTATAAATGAATTTAAAGAAAAGTAATAACTAATAATTAGTCTTGATACGTCCTAGGCGTATTGAGGTTAAATATTAGGGTGTTACATTATGGTATAGAGGTTCGATTCTCACGAGCCTGAGGATTGGGCAACCATGCTTTAGAAGCATGTTACGTTAGTATGTCATGTGTAGTGCTTAGCTATTAGAGATAAGCTATAGGGTAGGCATTCATGACCTTGTCTGCTTGTCTATGCCATGGTAACTAGCTCATTTAGTTGGAATGTGAGCCTGATCACCTCGGTATTTGTTGACTTGTGTGCTTAGGGACCAATGGCACCCGGACAGAATAGAACGCAACGCCGAGGTGACGAGGAGGATGAGGACTTTCTCACGCGAAATGGCTAGAGCGATGGAACGCATGTTCGACCGCATGAATCAACCAAGGGGCGCCTGCTCAAGGTCCCCTCTGAAGCTGTGGAACAAGCCCGTTGGGGAGTTCGCAAGGCTAATCCCCACCTTTCGTGGAGCTCTGAACCCGACAAGGCTGATGAGTGGATCAAGAACATGGAAAGATCTACTCTGTGGTTACCTGTTCGGAGAAAGGAAAGTCACCTGCCTACATGATGGAAGGGCACGCTAAGTTTTGGTGGGCTGGCACCCGAAGGCTGCTGAAGCTACGGGCGCAGCCATGGATGGGAGCTGTTTAAGACGTACTTCTATGAGAAGTATTTCCCGAAATCCGTGAAGAACAAGGACATTGAGTTCATCAGTTGGTCCAAAGGTGGAATGTCTACGCCCAGGACACGGCGAAATTTGAAGAGTTGATCAAGTTCTCACGAGTTTTCCAAGGGAACCCGATGAGGTATGGAAGTGTGTTAAGTTCGAGGCCGGTCTAAGGCCGAACTTAACTTCCTGTGGCACACATGGAGATTAGGGACTTCCCGACCCTAGTCAACAAGTGCCGAATCATGAAGAAGGGCACAAGAAGATGAGTGCGCAAGGGTGGATCGTCCAGGTGGTTGGGACCTCAAGCCCAGAAGTTCAAGCCATCAAATCAGACTCAAATGAGGAACCACTACCATCCCTACCAATCCAATCAGTTCAAGCAACAACAACAACATCATCAACCACAACAACAAAGAGGACCCAACAATCAACCATCTCGGCAACACCCAAGGCCGCCGTTCAACCAACAGCCGGAAACCGCAACCATCAACAAGGCGGAATGGGCGGTCCTCGCAATAACAACAACAACAATAACAGAGAGGGCCCAATGGGAACAAGAACAAGGCACCAAGAGCCCCGCCTTCCCCGGTTGGCACAAGCTGGAGTGCCCCTGGAAAGAATCATGGCAACCGTCCCTGCCTAGCCGGGCAAGGAGTGTGTTAGATGTGGCAAGCTCGGCCACTATGCGAAGGACTGCAAAAGTAATGGAGGGTCGTCAAGTCAATCCCGACCGCAACACCAAGGACGAGTCTTTCCCTCAACAGCGGACGCACATGGATCCAACGACCTCATCGAAGGTAAGTGCGAACTAAATGGTAGACCTTAACGTGCTATATGACTCTGGTGCTACTCATTCTTTTGTCACATGCTAGTGTCGAGTCTCTAAATTTGCAAGTTTCTAAGCTTCCTTTTGATCTCGTTGTTTCTCTTACCAATCACTGTACATACATGTAACTGTTGTCTAAATTGCCATCTTACCGTTGAAAATAGATCTTTTGTCATAGATTTAATTTGTTTACCCTTGAAAGACATAGGCGTAATCCTTGGCATGGATTGGCTTCACGCTAACCATGTGTTGTTAGGCTGTCATACAAATCTGTTATTTCGTCATCCCCTAGCAAGACTAGTCAAACCTTGAAACTTTATGTGAATGTCGTAGATGTCTTCTGTAGTGGGGAGAAACTAAGGGATATGTCCTTCTAGCAAGAGCGAGGTAGACTTTGAGCAGAACTAGATGACATTCCTCTGTAAGTACCCCGAGGTATTTCCTATGAGATACCCGAGTTCCTCCAGAGAGAGAGGTGGAGTTCTCCATCGAGTGGTTCAACGGGACCTATCGATAGCCCAATAGGATGTCACCCTTGGAGTTGAAGGAATTGAAAACCCATTGGAAGAGTTGTTAGAAAAGAGTTTTATAGACCTAGTGCATAAGGGTAGGAGCCCGGTTTTGTTTGTTAAAAAGGATGGGAGCATGAGATTATGTATAGATTATAGGCAATTGAATCGTGTGACGGTGAAGAATAAATACCCTTGCCTAGGATTGATGATCTTATGGACCAGTTGAAGGAGCGGTGGTATTCTCCAAGATTGATTTGAGGTCGGATACCACCAAATTGGAGTAAGAGATGAGGATGTACCTAAAACCGCTTTAAGACACGGTACAGGACACTTTGAGTTCGCCGTGATGTCCTTTGGACTGACAAATGCACCCGTGTTTATGGACTATATGAATAGGATCTTTAGACCCTATTTAGATAAGTTCGTGGTTGTTTTCATAGATGACATACTCATCTATTCAAAGACTCACGAGGAGCATGAAGGTCACCTGAAGTTGGTTTTAGAGGTGTTGAAAGAGAAGAAGTTGTATGCTAAGCTCTCTAAGTGTGAATTTGGTTGGAGGAAGTGAAGTTCTTGGGACATGTAGTATCAAAAGGAGGTATAGCTGTTGACCCTAGTAAGATGAAGCTGTAATGAATTGGGATAGACCTACCACCTGGAAATACGGAGCTTTGGGTTTAGCGGGCTATTACCGTAGGTTTATCAAGGGTTTTTCCAGATTGCTCTTCCCTAACCAAGCTAACTAGGAAGAACACCCGTTTCATGGAATCCCGATTGTGAAAAGAGCTTCCTAGAGTTAAAGGAAAGGTTGACCTCGACCCAAGTTTTGGTTTTGCCAGACCCAATGTACCCTTCGAGGTATATTGTGATGCTTGGGAAAAGGTTTAGGATGTGTATTGATGCAAAATAGGCAAGTGGTAGCCTATGCGTCTAGACAACTCAAGCCTCATGAGGTTAATTACCCTACCCATGACCTAGAGTTAGCCGCCATAGTGTTTGCCTTGAAAATATGGAGGCATCACTTGTACGGAGTGAGGTTTGAAGTTTTCTCCGATCATAAGAGTCTTAAGCATCTCTTTGATCAAAAAGAGCTAAACATGAGGCAAAGAAGGTGGATGGAGTTTCTAAAGGACTATGATTTCGGCCTAAGTTACCACCAGGCAAAGCCAATGTGGTTCCGATACCTGAGTTCGAAAATCATTACGCTTATCCCACATGATGGTCAAGGAAGTTGAGCTCATAGAGAAGTTTAGGGACATGAATTTGGGGATGTCAATAACAGAAAAGAGTGTAAAGATGTGTCATCTTACAGTAACAAGTGGGTTTAAACAAAGGGTGATGATGGCACAAGTAGAAAATGAGAGTTTAGGGACTTAGAGGCGGTTAAGGCTGGAAAGCTTAAGGGTTTTGAGCAAGGAGGATGGATTGTGGAGGTTTGAAGGGCGGATGTGTGTCAAGATGGTGACCTCCGGAGAGTATCTTGGAGGAGGCCCATAAAAGCCACTTCACCATCCATCCTGGTGCCACCAAGATGTATCAGGATTTAAAGAAGATGTTTTGGTGGCCCGGATTGAAAAGGGACGTATAGCCTGGGTTAGTAAGTGCTTGGTCTGTCAAAAGGTGAAGATTGAGCACCAGAAGCCTTAAATGTTGCAACCTTTCCTATCCCGAATGGAAGTGGGATAGTATCTATGGATTTTGTGACCAGCCTACCCGAACCCAAGCCGGCCATGACGCTATATGGGTAATAGTGGACAGGTTAACCAAGTCGGCCCATTTCCTACCCATCAAGTTAACCTTTTCCCTAGATAAGTTGGCCCAGTTGTACATCAGAAGAGATAGTAAGGTTACACGGAGTCCCACGATAATTCCGGAAGATCCGCTGCGTCGCGCGTTTTTGGGAAGCCTTTCAAAAGGCGTTTGGTTCTAAGTTGTGCTAACCCGGCTTTCCCACCCCGCAAATGGACAATCGGAAAGAACTATCCAAACATTGGAGGATATGCTAAGGGCATGTGTTTTGGATAGAAAAGGGATTGGGATAAGTCCTCCCGCTATCGATCGCGTATAACAACGGTTATCATGCGGTCTCGATATGGCAGGTGCGAGGCCTTGTATGGAAGGAAGTGTTAAGTCGCCTTGTGGTGGCATGATCTCGAGAACAAAGCATTTTAAGGGATCCATAAGGGAAACCAGCAAATAAAAATGATAGAGGATAGAATCTTTGACTGCTCAAAGCCAACAAAAGAGCTATGCGGACAAGCGGCGAAGGGTTAGAACCCAAGAGGTGAGCATGTTTTCTGAGAATAACTCCCACTACCAGGAATAGGTAGAGCCATGAAAATCAAGAAATTGAGTCCGATTTCTCAACCTTTGAAATCCTCGGAAAGTCGGGCAGTCGCCTACAAAATAGCCCTACCTCCAAATCTGTTCAAATCTTCATGACGTCTTCACGTCTCCAAGCTGAAAATATCAATCCGACCCTAGCCATGTGTTAGAGCCAGAGCATGTCCATTGAGAGGGAGGACCTAACTTCAACACTGCCACCGCGGATCGTGAGGGTGGTGTGAGGCGGGGTGAGGAGTAGTCAATTCCTTTGGTGAAAGTTACGTGGGGACGGACAAGACGGAGGAGTACACATGGGAGTTGGAATTTGAGAATGCGTGAACCCGACTTTTTCTAGGTAACGATTTACGAAGGACGAAATTCTTTTTGAGGAGGAGATAATGTAAGCCCAGAATTTCTGTGTTAGAGTACAAATGACCAGAAATGCCCTAAGGTCATTTCTTCCAGGATTCAAGGGCAGTTGCCCAGGCAACCCTCAAATGGTGAACTCGATGTTTGAAGGGGATTATGCTGATTATGAATGATATCTCAGAGAAGAAACCTCGTTTTCTAAACTTTGGCTCAAAATGACCAAAATACCCTCCTGTGTCTCCCAATTAAAGATGCCGTTTTGAGCCCAGGAACTTTCAGGAAGTTTAGAATGATGTTTATGAGCAACGTTTGATGTTTAGTTGGACCCGGAAGGTCCAGGTCAGTTTAGTGCAAAATACCATTTTGCCCCAGCCGAACGTGTCCAAGTGCGCCTAATGAAGCATTCAAGCAAACCTAAGCGATATTAGGCTCTAATTTGAAGATTAATTTATTCGATAATTAATCTAGAGTCAAAAATGATTATTAAGGTTAATTAGAACCTAAGATTGCTTAGTGAGACTCTAAGGTATTCTTTAAATTCAAGAATTACTAGTCATGGAATCTTGAATAGTGTTTCTCTCTCTTCTTCCTTAAATTAAGGAATTGAGCCATACCTCATTTGACCAAAAGAATTATTTTAAATTACTAATCTAATGAGATCACCCTCCTAATCAAGTCTTAACAGCCTCAATTAACCATTTTCTCACCTAAACGCTTACTTACAAACTCCTAATCAAAAAGCCTAATCAAAGAAACACTTAAACACATCCTTAAACCACAATTACATGAACAAAAATTCCACTTCCTTGGTGATGAGGAGGCCGAAAAGTCTGTCCCAAAATGGTGCCACATGTTGAATTGTGATCAAGCCAACCCGTGCTTAGGCCATGCCCTTGCCCATGCTTCCAACCATGCTTGCCATGCCTAACCCATCCTTTGTAAGAGATATTTCCTCCACCTTCCTCATTCCAAAAGGCGGGTTCCTCCCAATTCAGCCTCCATGTTCCAAGTTTCTATAAATACCAAGCCTTGATGAACCTTGTCAGCTTTGGTAGCTTGGTAAGTCACACTTCTTGCAAATCTCTCTCATTCCTCTCAATTCCCTCAACTTGGCTGATTTCTTCCTCAAGACTCCAAAAGGATTTCCTTCTCCTTCCATCTAGAAAACAAGAAAGCTTTCTTACATCTCTTCAAGACTTCTTAGGTAGGGGTTAAGTTTTGATGATTTTTGTTTGTGTTCTTCAAGAAAGTTCTAGTTTTTCTCTTGGTTTCAAACTCCTTTCTTCCTCTCTTTCTTTTCGGCCAAGAGGCCTTTTTCAGAAAGAATGTGAGCTTGATGATGAGGTTTCAAGATAATGATTTGTTGTTGTCATGTGAGAAACCTAAAGCTTGAAACAACTTGGTCTTGGACCATACATGCTTGGATTTCCTTTCTTTCTTGGCTTAAGTTTCGGTTTTTCTCTTCCTCTTTCCTTTAAGGATTTTAGATTTTTTCTCTATGGATTTGAACAAAGTTTGTAAAATATGTCTAGTGTAGATCACGGAAGTTTTGTTAAGAAGTTAATCTCATGATTTCAAAACTCTAGCTTACCCTTGCCAACCTTAAAGTTGGTCGGCAATTCTAAGAATCCGCGCTAGATTGAAGCCTATGAGCAATAAAATAAAGAATATGACTTAGTTCTTGTAGTTTTGTTTAGACAAAGTGATGAACTTGGGTCCAATTTCCTTAGCTTGATGGTGAGTTCAAACCTTAAGATTTCTCTTGAAGTCTAGGTGCTAAGAACTCTAAAGCTTGCCTTATGATGCATAATGGGTTGAGGTTTATGTTCCTCTAAAAGTCTTGCAAGAGCTCTAGCTAAGACAAAAACAAGATGCATTCATGTTTAAATTTATGTCTTGCATCTCATGTTTATTTTGATGTTATCACTAATTTCGCAAGAGTAAATGAATGAACTTGCATTACCATATTTAAATTCCCAGCTTGCATTTCATGTTTATATAAGTCATCACTTAATCCTTAAAGATAATAATGAAGTTGCATCTCATATTTATTTTATGCTCTCACTTAACTTTCTAATGAAGAGTAAAATAAAGTGCATGGCATGTTTAAGATTTTGTTATCACCTAAATACTCTAGAGCTTAAAAAGACTTACCCTAAGTCCTAAAAAGGAAACTCCATTCAAAAGAAATGGATGAGTTTTTGGTATGAACCAACAATGGTTTGATTTTGTAAAATACATGAATGATTTTCAGAGGAAATGTTGGAAAATTTTTATGAGGTCTTCAGAGGTTTAAAATAGTTTGGAATGTGTCAAAATAATGTTTTATCAATTTCGAAGGTCTGGTAATGATTACCACCAATGTAATCGATTACAAAGGTATTTTGAAGGACTTTTGGTTACTTAAAGTCGATTACAAGAGTGTGTAATGATACTGCGCTTTTCATACCAGGACCTTCTGGAAACCCTATAATTGAATTCTGCATGTTATTAATCGATTTACCAAATGTTCTTCTCTTAGGGCAGTTTACCCTAAGTAATGGATTACCGTCATATGTAATCGAATTCCTATGTCTTTTCTTTTGAAGGATTTAACCCTAGTGGTCAACCATTATATCTTTAATCAACTTCCAAGTCTAAAAACACAGAAAATGATTAAACTCCTAGTAATGATTCCTCCAACATGTAATTGAATTACCAGACACTTGTTAAGAAATATTCCAAGAAAAACTAGCAACTTATATGCATTCAACCCAAGAGATTATGTGATTTTATGGGTTATGATTTGGTTCTATGTTTTGGCTGGCTATTGTACAAATTGCTGTTGTAAGGTGTTAAATGTGTAAAATTATGTTGAGTGAAGCAAGGATCGATTTAAGAGCTAGTAAAGAATAAGTAACTAAAAAGGGACTTGAGATGAGAATTGTTAGACACCTTAATACAAAGAAGTGCAAAGTATCTTTTAGAATGATTAATTGGGTGAAATGATTCATAATTAGTAAGACATGTACAAAGAATTCCTTAGTCTGATGACTAGGTGCGTCTAAGCATAAGATAATAATAAGAGATATAAGTGGTTTATAACTCAAACATATTAGGAATCCCTCATAATTGATCTAGAATTAATTATGTGAGTTTCGCGAAGATGGATCTTTGGGAGGTGCAAATAAAGATTCAGACCAGTTAAGCAAATGATATATATTTTCTGCCTTTTTATGTTGAGTGTGAGTGGAATTTGGTGAGTTCAAACTTTAAGGAAAAGTTTAAGTGCCAACCCTTAGAGGGTAATAATCATAATTACAAATATACAGGTTTAAGCCGGAAAGGGGCAAAGCATAAGATCCTAAGATAGGTGGACGAGAGAGTATGATTATGATGATGAACCTCGTACACACGTATGATGATATAATTATGTTATTCCTTGAGCATGAAACTTTATATGCATAATGAGTGAATTGTTGTGTTGAATACATAATGTTTCAAAGATATAAAATGAACTAAAGTATGCTCATGTGAACTATAAAGTTATTGGCAATCAAAAGTTCCATGAAAATGATGCATGTGAACTGAAATTATGTGGCATGACAAATTTGAGGAATTGGAAGATAGCTTTATGCAGCGAATTTCCGTAAAATTGAGGGACATAAGAAAGTTTTTGAGAAATATGAAGTTTAAAAGTTATATGCAAGAACGCATTTCTCCTGCTCCGGTGAGGAGAAAGTGAGACAGGTGGGAGGTATGGACGTGAGACCATCCAAAGCGGACAAAGTTGAGCTGGTCTTAAGCAAGTCGAATACGTTTTGAAGAAGAAAGTCCCATGATGGGTGATCCTTAGGCCCCTGCCCGTATCTCTGGGGGAGTCGGGATTATGATGTTTATTGAATTCGCTTATCAAAGAGGATAAGTAAGAACTAGTGACGACTAGTTAAGGTATGAGCTCATAGCCTAGTTTAAGGGGTGCGGTTACTATTATTATTGGTGTCACAAGTATGGAGAAGGAATAGTAGAAAGAAAAGTTTCATGCCACTTAATGTTGTTTGAATTATTGTTTGATTTACCTAAAGTGCTACCATGCATCCATGAAACATTATGTTGCATACATGCATTAAAATCATATAAAAGACATGGACCTTGGACAACGCACCTTTGTGAAAACCTCATAATGAACCTATGCATGCTTAACATTTTCATAATAAACCCAAGGTCCTGGGACGTAAACGATGACTCGGATAGAGGACTTCCCTCCTGAGATTCTTTCAAGAATTCTCACCCTCTGTTACTTTGGGTACGTATTCTCAAATATCGATGGCGATCGATTAGTGAGTTGATTGACCCGTACATGGGAGGTGCACACTGTGGTTACCAGAGCATCATCCTCACTTCAAGGGTCATTTGCGATGCGCCGTTTTGCATATGTGGGACGCCTTTTTGCTTCCCA
>JAMLFY010001140.1:0-16880 GCA_030441495.1 Dalbergia oliveri
AGGTTTGTGTTTAGGTTTACAACTCAAATTAACCTACACTCAAGTTTCCTAAGATATACAAAGAAGAACTTGGGATAACTTGAATGACTTCTTTCACCTATTCTTCCTTAGAAGAACGTATGAACAATGAAGGAATTTAGAAAGAAGATTTTTATAACCAAAGAAAATAATTACAACATGTAATGAGCATTACAAGAAAGAAGGAGAAAATTTTCCAAGACCTGCTCTTTTTGCATTTTAACTCTCTTGCCTTTGAAAGCACAACATCTCCATTTATAGATGGTCTTTCTTATGAATTGTTGCCCTTAATTCAGATCTCCAAGTGACATGTGTGTAGGTATAAAGTGAGCGAAAGCAGGTTAAATTGTGCTTGCCTCTTTCTATCATCTGAAACATTTAATAATAAGCATTAAGATTGAAGTGAGCGAAAATAGGAATAGATATTTTAGAAAGTAGATTTTTGAAGCCTTAGGTATATAACGAATTGCTAAATGGATATATGAGGATAAACAATATAGTAAATAAAGAGATAGAAAGAAGAAGATATGACACAACAAATTTTATACTAGTTTGGCCAAAGCCCTACATCCAATACTCAACACATGTTGATGTTCTACTAAACATCTTCTCTAGACGGAAGAAAGAACATGGAATAGTCTTTACATCACCTTCCAGACTCTCATGTGTAACCGTAACGACACCCTTCCTGAGACAACTTGAGTAGTTATTCACCAGATTTTCTAAGCTGCACCAAGTAGTTATTCAGCCTCTTTAGAGCTCGACCTTGAGTAGTCTTGTACTAACCTCTCCCAAGCTAACCCTTGACAAGTACACGACTCATTGCTATCACGTTGAAAGTAGTTATTCACAAACCTCTCAACTCGCTGGTTCATTCTTCCCTAGCCTCTCCAAGTTGAACCCGTGACCGGTGGAGAACAACCCTTCCTGTCACGTTGAAAGTAGTTATTCACTAGCCTCTCCAAGCTCGCTACGATTAGTCTTTCCCTAGCCTCCCCAAGCTGAACCTATGACCGTAGACAACCAGCTCTGTCACGTTTACAAGTAGTTACATTAGCCTCTCCAAGCTATCACACTGATCACTAATGGATTAAGGATACAAAGGTTTGTGTTTGGGTTACCACTCAAACTAACCAACACTCAAGTTTCCTAAAATATACATGAATAACTGAGATAACTTGAATAACTTTCTTTACTCATTTCTTCCTAGAAAGAACATATATCTATTTAAGAACGTCGAAAGAAGATTTTCACAAGTAAGGAAACTGATTACATGATGTGATGAACCTTACAAGATGTGAGGAGAGATTTTCAGAGTTTCACTCTTGATATCAATCTCTTATCTTTGAAAGAGGCAGCATCTCTCTTTATAGATGGTATTCCTTGTGATTCTTTCCTAGTTTAGATTTCCAAGTGACACGTGTTGATCATCCATTTATGTCTTCGAAAAGCAATCTCAAAGATCATCTGTTTATTTGTAAGTTCTATGGGGGAAGTTATTGTAAGATTGAGGTTTTACTGATGCTACTCAGAAATTGCTCTTACTTTCTTCGAATGTGGTTTTTGAACTCTTTCTTCTATAAGATGAGGTTGTTGACCAAGTTGGTAGAGGAGATATAACTCAAGGTTGAACGGATTTGACTTTAAATTTGAATTTCAAAAGTTAAAATTTACCTCCTTTTCCATCACGTTAGGTGCTCCAGTGAAGTGAGCTTTCTAATGTGTGGTATTAGTTCCTTGATGAATCTTTGGTCTTTGTCTTTAATCCAAACTTTATGATGATAAAAGACTTGGATTATGATGGTTGAAGATTGTGTAACACGTTATCAAGTGCTAATATCTTCTTTTTAGTCTACTTTAATGTCTAGTGTTACTTTCTAAAGTCCTTATCGGTTTCTTGCCTTTGTTATGATTTATGTTCATCCATAAGGCATGTATACATACTTTACATGATATAATGTTCAATTTCTATTAAGTTCAATATCTTTATATGAGATAAATAGTATTTTACACATAAAAGTGAAATTATTTTCATTTGAGCATGTTATGCAATTAGAAAATACTTGTATGCTATGTCAGAAAGTACAAGATAGACATTATCATTCTTCAAAATATTTCTTTCAATTAGTTTGTTGTCACTTAAAACATATTGCTATGAAGCTCTCTAAAAAGCTTTGGAGCTAACAATCTTCCCTTTTTTTATGATGACAAACCAATTTGAAGAAATATTTTGAAGAAATGTTGAAAGAAATAGAATTGCATATGTCATGATAACTTGATTTTCTTCATTGTTTTCTTCACCTCTTTTGACATCATAAAAAAAGAGGGTGTGTCCTGAAGTCAGGAGACACCATCTCCAAGCCTGATCTTACTCTTGTAGATCTCTTGGTTAATCTAAAGACCTGGAAGCTAAGTTCTTCATTTGTTTAAGTTGGGCACCTTGTTCTATGATTATTGCCTTAAGCATCCTATTTTGGAGGCAATTTTTCTACAATAGCGTAAGATGATCTGAATTGATCTCTAGAGTCCTGGAGGCTCGGTTAAAGAAGGATGAGGCAAGTATAGATTGGTTCTGATGATGAAGTAGCTTAGGAGAAGGCTCAGGGATGTCTAAGGGATCTAAGTTCTCCCTAAACTTAGGCGATTCAAGCCTGATCATAAGGATGACATGCACAAGATAATCACAGGTCTAACACTTCTAATAATTAACCTAATAGACCTAGGTTGTCTGATAAATTACTAGACTTACTCTTTGCTTTCAAGTTCTTTAATCATACTTTGAAAATATCTAGTGAAATTCCAAGCCATTTTTTTAAAACATGAATTGAAAACGTGAGCCACGCGTGACGTGACGGCGAGGAAATATAAAAGACATATCAGAAATTAAATACATCATATCACATTGGCTCCATCATATAACATTGCATAATTACATAACACATAAATATTTTTGCCTATGACAAGAGTTAGGCTAGTGTAGGCAATCAAACAAAACATAAATAGTATATGGATGGAAGGACATCCATTAATGGCACCTCATAATAACTCTAGGGATAGGATAGATATCTGAAATATTCGAGTAAAACTAAGGATAAGTTTAGCTACAGGTGAAAGCCTCAATGTGATTCACGACGCTTCCTTATATTTCTAAAGACGAGATGGAAAGAAAAATAGAGGGAGTGAGAAACTTTATAAAGAATACTAGTAGGGTACTCACCTCATGATGCATTGTGTGTATCATAGGTCCCAAACCTAAGTTTCATTATGAAATAGTGAGCATGCTAAGATTGATTTATTAGTCGAAATATTCTTTTATCGAGGTTCGTCGATTTTAATCATGCGTCTTATAATGCATCATGAACTTAGCATGTCATGTTTATAATGAACTTCCTTTCACATATAATAACATAGTTATGCATAAGACCACATCATATTCCTCATCATCATATCATAAATACTATGCATAGAAGAACATCATATTTCTCATCATCATCTCATAAATACTATGCATAGAAGAACATCATAATCACATAATACGTTACTTAGTTCCTTAGGTGACTTAAAGTTACTTTTCATCATTTTCCTAGGCCACCTGATTCTCCACCCTTTGGAGTAATCTAGGTTATGAGCTCATACCTTCTAGTCGTCACTAGCATATACTTATCCCTTTTGATAAGTTATAATCCAAACTACCCTTTTGAGGAGGGGCTAAGGGAGCACCTTTTTACACCACCTATAGTTATGATGGGTCCAAAGGATCATTTTTCTCATAAGTTTAAGTCACCATTAAATCTTTGTATGTTATATCATAATACAATTCTTCATTCATAATCATCATAACATTTTCATTTATAGTCTTATATGGAAATAATAAATACCAACTGTAATCATGGTGAAAGTCCAGGAGAGGTGGGTCATAAATGGACACGCTTAAAGTACCAAGTCTTCCTAGGCAGAACCTTCAAATTACACTTTTATGGTAATGTCACTTTAGGTAACAAGATCAAGGTGTTCTTTATTTCATTGTTGCAATAGCACCTATAACATGCAAGCCATGAAATCATTTAATATTATCAAATACTTGATGAGGCATTAGAATCTACATAGACTTATCATTTTGAACCAAGAACAACACTTAGCAAAGCATAGAAATAAACTTAAAAACAACTCCCTACCTAATTGATTTGAAGGAAAGGAATAGGACTTGGTTTCGTTAGTGAAATGAAAGAAAATCTCTTTGAGAAATGGGAAGCGAAATTTCGGCCAAGGAGGAGGAAGAAAGAAAACTTTTGGTGCTCCTAAAACTAGAATTTGTGTAAGTTATGAGCAGGCTCCAAGGCTTCTCAAGTAGCATATTTATAGAGGAATTCAAGCTCATGTATGACAAGAGGAGGAGGCATAATTTTCAGATTTTTCATGGGGAACAAAGGAGGAAAATCATTTTCTTGTTTAAGACATGTTTTATGCCATGTTTTAGGAAATTTTTTGGCATTTTGTTTTAGTGCATTATCTTGCAATAATTCTAATGATTATGGCTGAATTATTTCATGCATTACAGCCTCATGGAAGAGGGTTTTGTGTGTTCCATGTATTATTTTAGGTGTAGGCAAGGTATTCATGCAATTTAGAGATTTATGGTTAAGGGCTTAGGTGAATTAATTGAACAATTTTGGTGTTTTAAAGCAATTTTAGGTTCTAATCAATTAAATAAATAATTTTGATCTAAATTAATAATTAGAATTTAATAAGCTTTAATTTGAGCCTGATATTGCTTAGGTTTCGTTCAACAAATCAAAAATCTCAAAATTTGTAAAACTACATAAAGACGGGCAAAACGGTCATTTTACTTTAAAATTTCCCGAGACTACAGACTTAACCAATGGTTAATCATGGCTTAAATACCCTTTGAAAAACATTTTTTAGTGAGGTTTTGGCTAAAGTAGAATACGGGAATCGAATTTAAAATCCTCAGGGGCGTTTTGGTCATTTCACGCGTGGGGCTAAAATTATGATTCTTGCTCCTCTATTAACACACATAACACAAACAATCCCTTATTATTATCAAAACATCCCCTAAGGGGCGGGTGGGCCCACGATTCCCATTTTTCAGTAAAATAACCTCAGGGCATTTTGGTCATTTTACACATCCAGAAAATTGGGGTTTGCAATACTTGCACGAATTGCTCCTAACTTCTCTTCTCGTTATATTTCTTTATTAAGGATTGTTTGGTCTCAAATTTTATGTAAGAATTACCTAGAGTAATTCGGTAATTCCTAACGATAGTAAAAATTTGGATAGGCGTCCAGACGGGAGGTGGAGGATGTCATGCCAACATTGGAGGCGCAGAGCGGAGTAGGCTCAAGGATAGGAGCTATAACAATTTCAAGCATCTAAGCTTGAGGCAGAAGTAAGGCTTTACTCTAAGAGGACACCACGTCCTGATGCTCTATCACTTTTCTTCTACTTGAGTAATGCGGATGGAAGGAGGAGGTTGGACACCAAAAGGATAAGAAGCAAATTCTCGTACATGTGCTTCCTGGTGGTTCCTCAATGATATGCTCAGAGGTGGCTCTTCATTCAGCTCGGCTACCTGGAGACTCCTGATATGTGGAGCCAGGTCTATTTGTAGCACTTAGTCTTACTCTTTCTCCTCCTAAGCAAGCTTTCTTCTTTTTTTAGATGAGGATTTTTTTTCTAGATCCTTTCTTTTGCAACTTCTTCCTCTAATGAGGATTCAGAGTCACGAACAATAAAGTTGGATAACCGGCCCCTTCATGTTTTGTAGTTCTTCATTCATTATTGAGATTCTGGACTCATACTTAGGCATCTATTTACATTTAAGCTAAACATCTCTTCTCCTGATGACCTTTCAGGGTTGACCGCTCCTGAGTTTCTTGAGATTAGACTTCTCTTCTTTGTCTTTCTTTCAAAGCGATGAAGCATAGTGGATTCCTTCTCCTCCTCCTCCAAGTTCTTAGGCTCACTTTCTATGAGCATTAGCTTCCTTTTTCCTTTAGCTTTTTCTTCCTTGAAACTCGTCCTTTGGGAGGCTTGTCTAGTTTGATCACCTCTTGTCAGGGACTTTGCCTTGTTGATTTAGAAATGGGATGATCAACTTTTCCTTGAAGTTCTGGAATAAGAATATGTGAATATAGTTCCTTCTTAGGAGCTCATATCTCTTAGTGAGAAGTGGGAAGTGCATATGTTAAAGAGACTAGTCAGCAACATTTACAGATGGAACACTGAGGTTCTCCATTTTTCTTTGAGGTTGCACTTATCATATAATCCAGGAATGACATTTGGTAGGTTCACTCTTCTCTTTGCCATTGGGAGGTAAAGAAGCATGAGTCCATGCCAACAGTGCATCTATGCTTCCTATATGGGGTAAGATAGATAATTGGACCACGTATGTACCTTAGCCTTAGCACTTAACATGGTAGTAGTGATTTCATTTGGTTTGTAAAGGATGGAATCAGTTAGTCAATATCCTGGACACATCTCCTTCGTTTATTCCATGAGAGTGAGCCCAATCTAGTGAAGGTGTGATGACTGGGCATTTGGTACTTTGGTGACTTTGGAGAGAGTCCTGAAGCCGTGATCTTAACGACGCAATCTCTTATCATAGATTTGATAGACAAAGTTGAGCTCTCCAGATAAGAGTAGAAATTGGTGACTAATCATGGAAGATAGTAATTCTCAGATATCCTCCCATTTTCGAAAGATAAAAGACTTAATCAAGAATAGATATTTCTTCATGAAGATCGTTCCTTAGAGACTTTCTAGGAGCCATCTTTTTTATGCAAAAAATCTTTTATAATGATCCCATGTAGGATCATCATACATGTAAAAGAAGCTTCTAGACGGTGATTGATCAGATTCTTCCCTTTAGCCATTGATGAAATAGAGGATGAGTGAACGAATAGGAGATAAAGGGATAAGGCAAAAGATTGAATCTTGAGATGACATGTGAGAAGATTTGACGTTCGGTTGTGGGATTACGTTTGAAGAAGGAGGTTGCGGTTCCTATAGAAAAAAAAAGAGAAGATGAAATAGTTAAAAAAAGTGTTTGAGGTTGAGGATGAAGGTAAAAAGGTGATGTGTGAGGAGTGGGGGTTATTTAAGAGATGTGACGTGACTAACAGAAGGTAAGGTGACGTGGGAGAGAGAAAACTCAAAAGAGTGGAAATTATTGTGCTTATTTTATTCACTTCAGAAGGAAAGGTTTCTAACACTTGAGATCACTTTCTGAAGGGCTTACTTCTAGACCCATTGGATATACATCATTCTCAACATAAGCTCATCTTCATATGCTGAAGCTTATGACCCCATATAATCTTTATTCTTGACCCTTATTTCTTCTTTACTATCAACATCCTCTTTTGAACTCAGTAGCAGGGAATTTGATCTTCAATATGATACATGGTCTTGCAAACTAATATCTTGATAAACTAACCAATAAGCTGATCTTGCAAATTGCCCTTGTGATCTTCCAACTCGATAAATTGTTCTTATTAACTGATGTCTTCTGAACATGTAAACTGATGACTTTGCTAGGTCTTTAGTTTAGAGCTATGAAGGAAGGATCCAGAGGATTTGTTCATGAATGCTAATGAGATTTAAAACAATATGAGTTTAAGAACTTTTTCAAGACACAACAAAAAAACTTTACCTAATGATTTTATGAATATCTGACACTTGGTCGTCATTATTCACAACCATTAACTCAAAAACTCCTTTTAGAACGGATCATAGATAAAAAGATGTTATAGGGAACTTGAATTAAGAGTGCTGAAAATAATTCTTAAAAAGGATAGATAACACTTGTATCACCATAGAGACAAGGATATTGAAGTACCTCAAGATATAATCTTCAACTTCCAGCTTATTCCTTATCCACAGGTATCCAATACCATCAAATGTGTTCTTGAATGTCTCTTTCGTGATGATGATGATTTTTTAACTAGTCATCTAGACTTTCCCTTCAACTAGATTAGCTCCCTTGAAATATCTCCAAGAACTTTGTCTTGAGAGGCTATCTTTAGGTTAGAAACTCCCTTGTAGTTTCCATATCATTGAGATTCCTCTCTTCTTTTATCTTCAGCTTGCTTATCTTCGTGTCTAGAAATATTACTTTTTGATTGCTTTTGAGGTTTTGAGCATGCTTTCTGAAAAGATGATGTTCTGGAGCTTACTTTGAGGATATTACTTTCATCTAACCTCTAGAAGCATCCTTTAGCACATTTTCAGGACATTCTAGATCTTTTGAAAACATATGCAAAGATTTCATTAAGCTCAATTATCATCTGGCTTGAGTCATAAGATCTTAGGCTTTGAGATTAATCCACTTCCCGTTTCAGGATAAGTATCTAGTGTAGTCAAGGTTTGTTTATTCCTTGGCAATTCAACCACTTTACCCTTTTCACTTGTAATAGGAATAGTTTTTGATTTTGGTACCTAGACTTTATTAGGTCCTTTGTTGATTAGATTACAATAGAGAGGTTTCCCATCCTTTCTAAAGGATTCCTCTTTCAAGATCATTTGTAAGATGGGTTAACCTTCCTATGGTAGTGAGAACAAACATAATATAGAAATATTTTGAATTAGGTGCTTCTTCTCTTAGATATCCTTTTCATATTGAACTCTATTTTGAAACATAGCTTTGATATCTCATAAATTTCAAGGATTTTGAACTATTTCCCTTATTCTAGGTTAGATTTCATAAGCCATGAAGTCTTTCAAAGAAATAAATTTCTAACTCTTTCTCATTTCTTTTGAAGACTTCAGTTTGAGGAACCTACCAAGTTTCTTTATAGGTTGAGATATTCAAAGGAATGAGCCTGAGAATCTTCTAGCAACTCATCATTGTAACACCCTAATAATTAACCCAATACGCCTAGGTCGTACCTGATTAATTACTAGACTTTACTCTTTGCTTCAGTTCCTTAATCATGCTTTGAAAATACTTAGTGAAATTACGAGCCATTTTTTTAAAAACATAATTGAAAACGTGAGCCGCGCATAACGTGAACAATAATCGAAATAAAGCGAATAACAAGATATCATGAAAAACACATCATATTGGCTCCATCATATAACATCCATAATTACATAACACATAGATAGTTTGCCTACCAACAGAATAAGACTAGGTGTAGGCAATCTAACAAAACATAAATAATATATGGATGGAAGGACATCCATTAATGGCACCTAGTAATAACACTCCAAGGATAGGGATAGATATTCTGAAATATACGAGTGAAACTAGCAGGATCAAGTTCAGCTACCTGAGAGCCTCAATGATTCACGAACACTTCCTTCTTTCTGAAGACGAGATGGAAAGAAAAATAGAGTGAGTGAGAAACTTATAAAAGAATCTCAGTAGGGTACTCACCTCATGATGCATTGTGTCATCATCATCGTTCCCAGGAACCTCGGGGTTATTATGAAATAGTGAGCATGCTAAGATTGATTTATTAAGTTCGAAAATATACTTCCGAGGTTCGTCGTTTTAATCATGCGTCTTATAATGCATCATAAACTTAGCATGTCATGTTTATAATGAACTTTTCCTTTCATATATAATAACATAGTTATGCATAAAATCACATCATATTCCTCATCATCATTTCATAATACTATGCATAGCAGAACATCATATTTCTCATCATCATCTCATAAATACTATGCATAGTAGAACATCATATTCACATAATGCATTTACTTAGTTTCTTAGGTGACTTAAAGTTACTTTCATCATCATTTTCCTGGGCCACCCTATACTCCACCCTTTTGGGAGTAATCTAGGTTATGAGCTCATACCTTACTAGTCGTCACTAGCATATACTTATCCCTTTTGATAAGTTAAAATCCCGACTCTACCCTTTTGAGAGAACGAGCTAGGGGGCAAGAATCACCTTTTCACCACCTATAGTCTGATGGGTCCAAAGGATCATTTTCTTATATGTTTAAGTCACCATTAAGTCTTTGCATGTTATATCATAATACAATTCTCAATTCATAATCATTATAACATTTTATCATTTATAGTCTTACTTTGGAATAATATATACCAACTGTATTCATGCACCTAGGAGATTAAGAAAGGTGGGTCACAAATGGACACGCTAAATACCAAGTCTTTCCTAGCCAGAACCTTTCCAAATTACACTTTTAAGGAATATCTTTCTTCCAAGCAACAAGGGTAAATTTTTAAATAAAGAATATTTCATTATTTCATGCATAAGCATTCTCATTGTTTGCAACAGTAACTATAACATGCAAGCCATGAAATCATTCAATGAAATCAAATACTTAATAAGCATCATCATAAATCCTTACGAAAGCGTCAAATAATCGAAACTCTAGAATCGGGTAACTTCAATTATCAAACTAATTAATTATGCATCTAAGGGATTAATTACCATCATTACCATTAATCATAAGCCTTAAGAACATTATTAAACCATATGAGGTAGCATAGGCAGTAAATAATATTTAAAGCTTTACGTTGCTTTATGTAGCTAATTTCACTACTAACATGCATAGAATATTCATAATTATCACAACTTCAAACATATCAAATCATAGTAATACTAACTCAATCAGTGGCTGAATCATGAACCTCACATAATTGTTAATATCTCATTTTAAGTACATGCAAGATATTAGTTTCCCATAATATCATTTAAGCCTTAAAACTCTTTTAGAAACTAATTCTTTTTGGTAATCTTGAAAGAAATTATAGAACCAACTCAGTAGCTATTTAAAAATTACTTTAGGCCTACCTTAATCATGAGGTCAATTTATACATTGAAAGAATGTTCATGATTAAAATTCTCACTTAAGATAAAAGGAGCAAGTCTTGAGCTTTAAAGATTTAGGTGATACTAGAATCATAAACATGCTATGCAACCTCATTTTAATCTTATCTTTATAAGGTGATAACTTGGAATTGTAAACATGATGCAAGAAACTGGAGCGCGTAGCCGCATGGACCAAGGGAGAAGAGAGAATCTTAATAAAAGAAAATAAGAAACCAGAGCGCGGTCAGTCGCACTGGACCGGTGAAGGGAGAAGAGAATTCTTATTAAGCTCCAACTCAAGACTTCTTAAAGAATAAATTCTTTGACTCCAATAATCTTAAGGAAATATGCATCCTTAGGATACTACCATTTTCCAACTTTGCTTGTGATACTTGGGCAAGTCTTTGAGCTCTAGGATCTTTAGGTGATGACATAAAATAAACATGTCATGCATTGATTCTTTTAGCCATTATAAAATAAAGTGAGAGCATAAAATAAATATGAGATGCATCCTCTTTATTATCTTTGAAGATTAAGTGACAACTTGAAACATAAACATGAAATGCAAGCTTGGAAATTTAAACATGAATATGCAAGTTCATTTATTCATTCTTGAGAATTTAGTGATGACATAGAAAGTAAACATGGTTATGCAAGGCATAAACTTAAACATGGATGCAAGTTCATTTTATTTCTTTACTAGAGCTCCTCCAAGACTTTAGAGAAATATAAATTCAACCCAATATATCTTAGCAAGACAAAGTGAAAAATACATCTTTCAAGTTCTAAACTCAAGATCTTTATTTTTACATCATAAAAACATCATTCTTTAAAGTTTTGCATCAAGTGGAATTTTCAAGCTTTAGAGGCCTAACTTGTGATGGATTTACAACCAACACTCAAGGTCCTCATCATCAAGCTATCATCATATTCCCATATAGGCCTTATGGCCGAAATGTTCAAAGGAAAAGAAAGAAGACCGAATGGAAAAGCTAGAGAAAGTCCATGAAATCATCATTTTGAACCAAGAACAACACTTAGCAAAGCATAGAAATAAGCTTAAAGACAACTCCCTACCTAATTTGATTTGAAGGAAAGGAAGAGAACTTGGTTTCTTGAAGTGAAATGAAAGAAAATATCCTTGAAAGGTTGAAGAAAGAATTTCAGCCAAGGGGAAGAAGAAAGAAAGTTTTTAAGCTTAGGAAAAACTTGAAGTTGTGAAATTTTTGAGCAAGTCTCTAATGACTTCTAAGCATGCCTATTTATAGAAGATTCAAGCTCATGTATGGACAAGAGGAGGAGGAAAATCTGACTAAATTTGAGGAGGAAACAAGGAAGGAAAAATCATCTTGTTTGGTGGCTTAAAACATGGAATCATGTTTTCATGGTTCCTTGTTTTCATACCTTGGTTTTTGTGCATTCTTTGACAAATTTTCTGATACATTATGGACCAAAATTTCGTGCATTACAGCCCAAGGAGGATAAAATTTGTGTGTTCCATGTATTATTTAGGTGTAGGTAGATATCTTTGCAAATTAGAGAATTTACAATTAAGGGCTTAGGTGAATTAGTAAGCAATTTGAGTGTTTTTAAGCAATTTTAGGTTCTAATCAATCTAAATAAATAATTTTGACTCTAGATTAATAATTAGAATCTAATAACCTTTAATTTGAGCCTAATATTGCTTAGGTTTCGCTATACAAATCAAAAATCTCAAAATTCGCAAAACTGCATAAAGATAGGGCAAAATGGTAATTTTACTTAAAAATTCTCAGGCCATCCGAACTTAACCAATGGCCAATCATAGCTTAAAAACATGTTTTAAAACATTTTAGTGAGGTTCGGTCATCCACGATCAGAATTAAAACGCCGTAGGGGCGTTTTGGTCATTTCGCGCGTCGAAACTCAAATTAAGATTCTTCTCCTCTATTAACACACATAACACAAACAATCCCCTATTATCATCAAAACATCCCCTTGAGGACGGGGGGCCCACGATCCTCATTTGAGTAAAATAACCTCAGGGCATTTTGGTCATTTTACACGTCAGAAATTTGGGGCTTGCACTCTTAGAATTACTCATAACCTCTTTCTAATGTTATATTCCTCTATGAGATTGTTTGTTTTAATTTATATAAAATTACCTAGGGTAATTGGTAATTCTAAATGACAGTAAAAATTGGGCGTTACAATCATACCACGGGAACTAAGTAATATGAAAGGTTGAGTTCAATAATCTTTACATTCCTCTATTGAAATGTCCAGTTCATGAAGGATAAATATGCAACTTTTTCTAGCTCATCATGACTTTCTAACCCATATTTTCTTCTTTAGAGTTGCTCCATGTACCCAGCACTCTTTTTAGTTTGAGGTTGGAACTTTTTTGTGATGCAGCTTGAATACATGATTCAAGATGTTCTTTGCACTTTTTATCTTTCCTGATATTGATGTCTCTTCCTTTCTTGCTTAGCCTTTTCAAGCTTTTGACAATTTTCAGACATAGAGAATTCATCTCTATTTTCAATCTTAGATTCTCATAGATCCTTCCTTTCATTTGAGATTTCAGGAACTTTTATTGTTTTAGCTTTGCGTCTTCTAACAAGATAACTTCGGAGGGCTTTTAAGTGATTGTTCTTCAAGCAACATCAACAAGTCTTCCATATTTCCTTTCACACATCACAAGCAACAAATATGTCGTCTTTATCTCTAGTACATATATGAGCAAGAGCTTGGCTTAGGATCAACTGAACTCTTTCTTTTTGTTGTTCTTATCCACTTGCTCCTTAGGACTCCTCTTGACATTGACCTTGCCAAGATAGGTTCTAGAGCCTCATCAGAAAAGATGGTTCATGATAGAGTGATCTTCTCAATGAGTGTTCAAGGTTAGACCTTTTTGAGATTTGTCCTTCTATAATAATTGGATTACTCATCCCTTCAAAGGCCTGGCTCTATACCACTTGTAGGTATAAAAGTGCATGAGAAGGAGGGTTGAATTGTGCTTTGCCTCTTTTCTTATTTGAAATAATTAACAAAAGAACTATCAAGCATTAAGCTTGAACAACAACGGAAATATGATTAGTTGTTCAAAATAGATTTCTGAAGCATTCAATATATAACAAAAATGCTAAACAGATATATAGAGAGAAAAACAACGTAATATAAAAGAATTTAAAAGAAGAAGATATGACACATTAGATTTTATGGTTAGCCAAAGTTATATCCAGGACTCCAACACATATTGAGGTTTCACTAAACATCTTTCTTAGACAGAGTAAGAACATAGATAGTGTTCTCAGAGTTTGCTTGATATCTTCCTTTAAGTGTACTTTCTAATATCTAGTGTTACTTTCTAAGTCCAATGCCTTGGTTTCTTGCCCTTGTTATGAATTTCTGTTCATCTGTAAGGCATGTATACATACTTTGCATGATATAATATTCACTTTCTATTAAGGTCAATCTCTTTATATGAGATAAATCATGTTTGCACATGTAAAGTTAAATTATTCTTGTTTGAAGTTAATATGCAATTCAAAAATACCTGTATGTTGTGTCAAGAAACTCAAGATAGACATAGTCATTCTTCAAAATATTTTTTCTGAATTAGTTTTGTTATCACTCAAAACATATTGCTACGAATCTCTGAAGGGTTTTGGAGCTAACGTGTTGATCATCCATTTGTGTCTTGAAAAGTAGTCTAGAAGAGTAGCCTGTTCTGTTTGAAACTTGAAAAGCCGTTCCTCGATTGAGGTTTTCTGTTCACTTAGAAACCTCTTACTTTCCTAAATGTGGTTTCTGTACTCTTTCTTAGAAGCTTAGGTAGTTGACCACGATGGCAAAAGAGATGTTATGCCAATTCTGACACTTGATTTTGGCTTTGCAAATTCAAATTTGAATTTTGAATTTCCCTTCTTTTCTTGTAAAGCACATGCTCACTTAGGTGAGCTTTCTAAGTGTTATCATTTCTTTAATGAATTTTGGGTCTTCTATTCTTCAATCAGAGCTTGTTGATGATCAAAGCATTACGAGGGTGATGATTGAAGATTGTAGAACATTTTGGCTTCAACGTTTGGTTGATATCTTTATTTTAGGTGTACTTTCTTAAGTCCAAGATGTTACTCTTAAAGTCCCAAATCTTAGTTTCTTGTTTGGTTGCTTTTTCTTTAAACCGTTAGACATTCTAAGCTCGTTTAGACACGATTATCACTTTTATTTAGTTCATATCTCTTAAATGAGATATAGCATGTTTGCACATGTAAAGCAAAATTATTCTTCCTTAATGGAGCCTTGTTATGCTAATGGTAGAAATTTTTTGCTACAGAAACTTAAGATAAGCATTAGTTATTCTTTAAAATATTTTTCTTAAATTGGCTTTGTTGTCATTCAAAACATGTTGCATTTAAGCTTTCAGAAGGGTTTTGGAGCTAACAATCTCCCCATTTTTTATGATGATAAACCAATTTGAAGAAAACCTTTTGAGGAGATATTGAAAGATATTATTGAAAATGCATGATAATTAATATTCTTTCAACTTATCACATAATGTGATTTTTAGGAAGTTCTTTTCTTAAAGCATAATTATGAAAAAGTTCAAAAACGTTTATTAGCCTTAAGTGACTTATATAAAAGTTGTTGTTGTTTTTCATGAAGTTCTAAATAGCTTTATATTTTTCTAAAGGTAAGAAGTATATAAAAGGAAATATCTTTTAAACCTTGTACAAACAACTTGATTTTCATAAGAAATCTTTCTAAAGGTTCACGTGCATGAAAAATAACAAGTAATACTTGTGATACTTTATCTTGATTGATTTCTTCATTCAGCACTCCTTCATCCAAACTTATTTTTGAAATGGATGGTCATATCTATCAAAAGAAGTAACAGATCACTTGAAGAAAAGACAAAGACATTGATACTTATCCAGTTTTTGATGCTCAAAGAAGCCTTGAGAAGAAGTAATATGTCCTGTTAGGTTTCTGAAGCTCAATAAGGATTAATCCTAATCAAGTCAGAGCAACAGCAATATTGAGCATATATTGAGAGTTTAGGGAAATCTTCACATAGGTATAGAGCATGGAATTCTATAAATTCAGAGCTTAAAACATATGTCATGTTTTTCAAATATATATATATAGCATAACATGTAATGGAGCATCAATGAATCATGTATCAAAGCATTAGTACATCATGTATCAAAACATTCACATATATCATAGCATTAAGCGCATTGTGTTCCATAGCATGAGCGTATAGACATAAGTATTGATGTAATGAGTTGTAGATAAAGCAGATTAAAGAACACTCATTTATCACCGCATATAATTAACTAAGCAAAACATACAAGAATGTATATACACATAGGGCAAGCATAAGACGAATTGGACCAGAGTAAAACAAAATGTATATGATAAAACCAAAGGTATAAGAGCATATGTAATATGCACAAAAATGGAAAAAAGTTCTTAATCAAGGACAAATGTGATGCTAAGAAAAAGAAAAAAAAAAACTCTGAGGCTCCCCCAGCATACTCCCTTGTGTTTCACGGTACAAGATTTTCCTCTATTTTTCTCCTTTTGTCATCAACAAAAGAGGTGCTGGAATCTAGGAACACCATCATCAGCCCTGGTGCCTTAACTCCTGAAGAATTTCTAATAGAAACACTTTATGTCTTCATGATAAAGCTTCCATCTGATTTGAGGGGTTGTTGATAGAGGCGTTCTCTAACCAGCACTTGTACTTCTGTGAAGCTACATTGTGCCCTGGTGCATGTTAGCTTGATGAGGATCATCATTCTGAGTTGGAGATGGTTTAGGAATAGGTGAGTGAGGAGAGGTGAGCTTGTTCTAAGTTTTTCATGTGATGATTCATGCTTGAAGACATTACCTCCTTAGAAGCTTTCTGAAGTAGAAGATCTTAGCTTGTCTCATTCTAGAATCAAAGGCCATGCATGATCTATAGGGTGAGCCCATATCTAATAATTATTTCATGCCTTTTACTTTCATCGGAGTTGTCTTCAAGAAGTATGATTCTTCTTTCTTCCTTTTCCCTCATTCTTCGCCAC
>JAMLFY010001141.1:0-16879 GCA_030441495.1 Dalbergia oliveri
TCATTCTCTTTTTCATTTTCGGCCTTGGAGCCTTTTATGAGAAAAACTTTGGCTTGATGATGAGGTTTCAAGATAATGGTCTTGTGATGTCACGTGAGAAACCTCTAAAGCTTGAAAAACTTGGTCTTTGACCATATATGCTTTTGGTTTCTTTCCTTTTCTTTGCTCAAGTTTTTTGGTTTCCTTTCTTTTTCCTCCTCAAGGATTTGGTTTTCTTTCCTTTCTTTATTCCAAGTTTGATAAAAATGTTAAGAAGATCACTAAAAGTTTTGTTAAGAAAATTAATCATATGTTTTCAAAGATCTCTAAGCTTACCCTTGCTAACCTTAAAGTTGGTCGGCCATTCTAAGAGTTTACTCTAGATTGAAGCCCATGAGCAATAAAATAAAGAATATGAGTAGTTCTTTTTATGTTCGTGTAGATAAGTGTTGAGGTTTATGTCTTAGTCCATTTTCTTGAGCTTGATGATGAAGTTCAAACCAAAGACTTCTTTGAAGACTTGGTGCTAAGAACTCTAAAGCTCACTTTATGTTGTTAAGATACATATTGGGTTGAGGTTGTGATGTGCCTCTAAAGTCTTGCAAGAGCTCTAGTTAAGATAAAACAAGCTTACACTCATGTTTAAGTTTATGCCTTGCGTACATGTTTATTTTGATGCCATCACTAAGCTCTCAAGAATAAATAAATGAACTTGCATTATCATGTTTAAATTTTCAAGCTTGCATTTCATGTTTATATTTCAAGCCATCACTTATTCTCTAAAGATAATAATGAGGTTGCATCTCATATTTATTTTATGCTCTCACTTTACTTTATAATGAAGAGTAAAATAAAGTGCATAGCACGTTTATGTTTATATCATCACCTAAATACTCTAGAGCTCAAAGACTTGCCCAAGTATCCTACATAAAGTTTTAGAAAATGAAGGCATTTCAAGAATGCCATTTCGGCCTTGTGATGATGATGATGGACTTGAGATGAGTTCATCTAATCATAAGTGCCCATAGCCTATGTCTTGGAATTTTTCTAAGCTTAGGTGAACTTAAAGAATGTTATGAACAAGATTTTACGTTTTAAATCTATTCCTTGAGCAAAATAATTTAGCTACTGACCTAGCACACATTTATATGATTTTAATGAGATGAATTGCTTTCAAAAGAGTTTTGAGTTCCTAAAATTATTCCAAGAGAAAAACTAGCAACTTATATGCACTTAAATTGTAACGACTCGCCTTTTTGTTTCTGATAAAATAATTAATTGCGAGTAATCGGTAGGAATTTTAAAAATTTCGACGGGCTTATAATTGAAACAATATAAGGATTCACAAAAAAAAAATAATTAAAAAATAAAAAAATGAAAATTCATTTAATATTATTAAAAATTCAATATAATAATATTATAACTAGAGATATAGAATAAGACCTATAAGTGGTATAAAGACATTGAAAAATAATGATAAGATTAAATGGATATTTTTAACCCATTAAGAATTCTTAGGTATCAATCGGGTACCAAAATAATAATAATTGGTACAGAAAGTGGTAATAACGGTACACCAAAACATTGAGTTTAGTAAAAATAACGGATATTATCGGATTCCAAATAATTTTTTACTTGTGACAATTAAATAAATATAGATATTCCAAATTCTGATACAAGACAAATCGATTCGGAAATAACACTTGCCTTACTTTCTCCAAGTTAAGGCAATTAAAAAAATGAAAAAGAAACAAAAATTTGCATTTTGTTCTCGGTGAAGCTTAGAATTCACGTTTTAGGCTTTTCTTCGTTCTCCTTTCTTCCTTCTTTGTTCTTCATTTTCCAAGCTTTCTCTTTGGGCAAAACTCCATCAAAACACCATAATCTCAAAGGATACTCATAGGTAAGCTTCTAAACTTTTTCAAGAACATTTTCTTTACATCAAGATCAATTAAAAACTTTGTTTTTCCCTTGCTTTTGGTCCAGTGGCAGCACAAATAAGGGCTGGAATTTGGGTTTTGAGGCTGGATAAGTTAGGGGAAAAGCTTGAGAAAGGTAGGAAAATTATCCTAGTCTCTTGCTTCATGATGTTTAGCTATTTTGCTAAGATAAGTGCTTGATTTTCTTGGTGTAATGATGCTGAAATCTGAACCAATTTAGGGTTTATGATTGCTTGAGTTATGATGGAATTGTTTATGTTGAAATCAGAATTTTTTTCTAGCAACTACATGTGTTGGAATTGATAGATATGGAAGAATACATCAAGAACAACCCTTGTGAACTTGCTGAAAAATCTGAAACCAATTCTTAGAATCTATGATGGACTAAGTTGTGATGAGATTTTGTATACAAACAACCAGAATTTTATTTCAGAAATTTCAGAATTTATAAGTGCTTGGATTGTTATGAAATCTTGTGTATTAGAATTTCATGTGCTGGAATTTTTAGTGTGCTGAAATTTTACAGCACTAAATCTTGGTTTGCATGATATAAGAAGTGCTATAAGTGGGTATGTGCTAAAGTCTTATGTGCTGGAATTTTTCTGCAATAATTCTTGAGTTGTTTTATCTTGCTATACATAATGATAGCAAAACTTGGTTGTGTCTTCAAAATTTAGGAGCAATTATTGTTCAAGATAACTTGGGTTCTTTCCCTTGAAATTTATAAGAATTTCATCATGAAGAATTTTACAAGTTATGATGATATAAAATCTCATAAAGAGTTTAATAGATTTTCAAATATCTTATAAGAATTAAGGAGATTTCAAGAAAATCTCAAGCAAGAGTATGAGATATAGAATTGTTAGGAGGAGATTTCTCTAGAATCATAAGGTTCCCCTAAGCCAACATTAAAGATCTTTATAAACGGGAAATTTTAAGAAATAAGTCTTATGTAATGTTAATTGCTTAGTGGTAAACTTGTAACATCCAAGATATATAAATACACTTAAAAAAAACAAATAAATAAATAAAATTTAAATTAAGCTTTATTAGTTGGAATTTTCAAAATCCAATAAAGTAGAAATGATGAGAGTGATTCAATGATTTAAAAAAAATAAATGTGAATAGTGTTTTGTGGGCCAAAGGCTCGGGACCGAAACCCTAGATTAGGGACCTGGAGGTGCCCGAAATTTTGAAAATATGGGGATGAGGTTAGAAATACTTAGAAATGAAAATTTCATACTTAGAATTAATTTTTGGTAATATGGGATTAGGTATGGTATTTCACCTTTTTGGCAAAATTTCAATGTAGTTTTTAACACCAAAAGCAAATTTAACCTTTACAAAATGATTAACGTATATTTTTTTTCATTATATGAATGGCTAAGATTCAATTTTGTAATTCAAAATTGAATCATAGCCATCCTTTTTATCTTTAAATATTAGAAACTATCCTAATCTATTACTCAACATTATGACATCATCACCAATTATAAGATAAACTTGAATTCAAGCTTCTCCAAGAAGCTAAAGCTTCGGCCATTTCAGAAGGAAGAAGGCAGCAGCTGGTCCTCCATAGCCAAGAGCTTGAGTTTACTTCCAAAATCCAAAAACCCTAGCTTAGAACCATCAAAACCTAATCTTTCCTTCACCAAAATTGATCTACACTTCAATCTCTACCCATCTAACCGATTAGAAATTCAAAACCTCATCATATTCACCTCATCCATCACTGATCAGAGGAGGGTTTGAAGGTGTTTTGGGAGTCTTGGAGTGAAGGACTCTCATCTTGGAGCAAGCTAGAGACAAAGAGAGACTAGCTTTCAAGAGTAGGGTTTTCTATGGTCTTTTCTCTTGAAATTTTTACTGATCTGTTCTACTTGGTTTTATTTCGAAATTTCATTTTATTTGGTTGATGATATATTTTTATTGATGTGTGAATTTTGGTGGTGGGTTTGGATGGTGTTAAAAGGGGTTTTCACTAAAGGAAATCTGGACTAGGCTGCTGGAGTTCAGGCTGTCCTGCAAGCAGAAATTATGCACGAATTTTCTGATATATTTGTGGGTGTTTTCATAAGCTATAAAAATTATATGTTGAAGAGAACACCTTAAACTAACTACATGAATTTTATTGGGTGTTAACTTTGAAGTTTACTACTTCAAAAAAATCAAGAACCGAATTGTGACTGGGGCTGCCTAAGTTGTTGAAACTGAAGTAATAAAGTTTCCTGATTTTATTATCATAGAAAATGATTGAATGAATCCTTGAAATTTTTACCTAAAGTTAATAACATATTGAGGTATCACTGTGAATTTTATTGTGCACTAATTCAATCATTTTCTAGGGTTAAAAATTCTAAGAATCCGGGTCTGGTCTGTGAATTTGTGGTCCCTGACCACTAAATTTGTGCAATTTACTAAAGTAGCTAGAGGGCTCTACTTGTCCTGAAATTTTTACAGGTTATTCTAGACATGTGGGAGTGTCAGTGAGAATTTTTGTGGCATATGAATTGGCCATTTGATATAGAAATAAAATGCTATTGTTAGCATAGTGAATCAGCCCAAGTGCTGAAATGGTAAAGCCACTAAAATGATGATGAAATGACACTTAGTCCAAGTATAAATTATATTCATGCATGATAGTTACTTTAAAGAGTTATTCAAGAGATATAAATGAGACCCTAATGTGATTGAATGCCTATGAGTGATGTATGTCATGCCTTGTAAAAAGAGAAATACATGATACGGTAACATGACAAAAGAGAATTTATAACTCCTAACTGGGCATGTTTTAACATATGGGGAAAATAGAAACAAGGCTTATATGAGTTAAAGAGGGAAGGCAAAAATAAGGACTTCCCTAAGAATGGTATAAGTCGTAGACGTATCGGCTAGGAATAGAACTGTGTGTGATTCGAAGGTGAACAAAAAAAATGAAGTCCAATGATCACGAATAGGAATGAGCTCATGTCCTAGGTCTATTGTCCTTTATAAAATTATCCATTAAGATGTTGAAATGTGAAATCAAGCCTTCCCTATATGAAAGAAAAGAGGTGAAGGTATGAAATTAAGTTGGTTATTTATAAGATATATGTACGATTATTATTGGTAATTCTATCAGCATTTTTGCATGGGACCTAATATAATATTACTTACATGAATGACCTCATTAATTAGGCCTGTCTATGCTAACGGGATTTCCCTACTGAGAATTTTATAATATTCTCATCCCTATGTGCATGTATGTTGTATTGTGCTCAGATTCCACAGATGCCGACCGTGATCTTCTTTCTTGATTCAGGAGTGGAGGTGGCATTATGAAGAGTTGGATTCGCTGTATGTAGTAGCGTATTCCCAATCCGAGCATATATCTTCTTCACTCATTCTTTTAGTAGCTCCATTTTCACTCAGAGTTCGACCTAGGTTTTCCTTTTGATGGTGTGCCCCTTCACATGACACACCCAGCTGTGTTCATACCTCCTGCACACCACCTATGCCCCCTCCTGGAGATGGACCTTCTTCATCCTCCTCCTAGGATTAGACCCATCGGAGGGTCCCACGCCCGGTGGAGGTGAGGCCATCATCCCGATGGCCAACGGTTTGCCTAGGAGGATGCTAGACCTATAGGGACTTTTGACTTGTATGTAGTTGCAGTGTATGATGAGACCGTGCCAGCCTACAACTGATTCTATTTGAAGTTATAAGATCCATTTTATGTGGATACGATTTTTGCTGGATCTTAATATGAGTAGGCTAGGCTTTATGTTATCGATAGGTCTTTTGGATAAAAGTCCCTATGTAGCATTGTAGGTGCTCTAACTTATTTCCTGGATGTGCATATGTAAAGATAGTTGTGTACAAAATATATGTATATAGTGGAGCTTTGGTGGTTGCTTTACCTTATGTTTTTATTTTATTGTATGTTAATTATTTATATATCTCGATTAGCCTATCGCATAATCAGGAGTAATACTCTCCTAATTACAATGCTACTGCTCGAGTAGTCCAGAGTAGTTAGGAGGGTGTTACATTATGGTATTAGAAGCTGGACTATCCTCTGGCCTAAGGATTGGACTGGCTATGCTTCTAGTAATTGTTATGCATTAAGATGCATATATAGATATACGTGTGTGTAGACATTCGTTAGAAATGTTGTGGGTTCCTGCCACACTTGGAATGGTATTGAGCTTGATCAACTCAATATTTTGTTTGGTGTGACAGGAATCAATGACTTCAAATCGGAATAAGGAGCGAAGGGAACAATGCTGAAATGATGAATACCTTCGTGAGATGGCGGCGGCAATGAGAGACAAGCTGCCGTTGCCAACCGATGATGGAAAGACTGAACGTAATGAGAATCAAAATTTGGCCGATAACCCTGGAGGAAGTGAAGGATGAGAATATCAAAATTTGCTGAGTTTCGGAAGGCAAACCCCGCCTTTTCGAGGAGCTTTTAACCCCTGGAAAGCAGAAGAATGGATCAAGGCGATGGAAAATATCTTCTCCGTTCTCCCCTCAGGAGATTCAAAAGGTGGCTTTTGCCACCTACATGCTGAGGTAGATGCGGAATTTTGGTGGGTTGGCACCAGGGATTATTTGAAGCTTCCCAGACTGAAGTTCCTGGGATGTCTTCAAGAGGCTTCTACCATAAATACTTCCCTGTTTGTGAGGAACGCGAAGGAGTTAGAGTTCATGGCTCTTAAACAAGGACCTATGAGTGTAGCAGTATACTGCTAAATTTGAAGAGCTTTGCAAGTTTTCTACGATTTACCAACGAGACCCAGACGAAGCTTGGAAGTGTATGAAATATGAAGGGGGTTTTGGTGAAGATATAGAAGGCTCTAAGCCTCCTGAGATTCAGACTATCCTACTTTGGTAAATAAATGCCGACGGGAAGTCTAACAAGAAGCTAGCAAGCTTTAAGTATGTGCAAAACAATGCTAGAAGAGGATTAGCACCCCAAGGCCCCTTCAAGCCTGTCAATCAGCCTAGGAGAAGATTTTCACCTAACAACAACAGTAACCGAGGAAAACAACTTCATCCAGATACCGAGATGGGACGAGAGTGCCCTAAGTGTGGAAAACACCATGGAAACAGGCCTTCCTGGGCAACACAAATTGTTTGTTCGGCTTGGAAAGCGGACACAAGATCTTAGTGCCCCAACAAGAAAAGTCAACAACCGCCCCCAAACCACAACAACATGCACGCGTTTTCACTATAAGTGCCAAGGAAGCTTCTCAATCTGCCAATTCTAATCCGGGTAAGTGTAAAATAAATGGTAATATCCTAGGTATACTATATGATTCGGGTGCCACTCATTCTTTCATCTCCTATGACTGTGTACAAAAGTTACAATTATCTGTCTAAATTGCCTTATGATCTTCTTGTATCTACTTCCTGCTAGTCCTATTAGAACTTGTTATGCATGCATGAATCTTCCTCAGATAGGTACTAGGAGATTTATTGCTAACCTGGTTTGTCTTCCCTCAAGGCTTAGATGTAATCTTAGGTATGGATTGGCTAGTACCCAATGATGTTCTTTTACATTGCCCAAATAGAGTTGCTATGTTTCTTTCTACCTCACTTTCTACCCATATGATCCCTTTTCTTTTTACTTAGACCTAGTGACACCTAACTCTAGTAAGGTGGACCGTAAGGAATATGTTCAGCTCAGCTGAACTGAAGGTGATCATGAGTTGAGTGGAATCCAATGGTGAGAGAATATCCAGATGTCTTCAGAGGATATCCAGAATTTCCTCCTGAAAGAAATAAATTCTCCATTGAATTGATTCCAGGAACGGGTCCTTTTCAATTTCCCTTCAGGATGTCCCCTTAGAGTTGAAGGAATTAAAGTCAGAGATTGAGAGTTGTTGGGAAAACATTTCATTAGACCAAGTGCCTCTCCATGGGGAGCCCCTGTTCTCTGGTAAAGAAAAAGGATGGAGGTATGAGACTTTGTGTAGATTATAGGCAATTGAATAAGGTGACAATCAAGAATAAATACCCTTTGCCAAGGATCGACGACCTCATGGATCAATTGAGAGGGGCAACGTATTCTCAAAGATCGATCTTAGATAAGGTTACCATCAAATTAAAGTTCGGGATGAGGACATTCCAAAACTGCTTTTAGGACTCGATATGGACATTATGAGTATAGGGTGATGTCTTTTGGATTAACCAATGCTCGGCTGTATTTATGGACTATATGAACGGATCTCGCCCTTACTTGGATAAATTTGTGGTTGTCTTTATGACGACATCTTTATCTATTCAAGGGTAAGAGGAGAGCATGCGAAGCATCTTAGGATTGTGTTACAAATCCTAAGAGAAAGGAAATTGTATGCCAAGTTGTCAAAGTGTGAATTCTAGATGGAAGAAGTTAAGTTCCTAGGTCATATAGTGTCACGATGAGGAATCTCGTAGATCCAAGTAAGGTGGAATTGGTACTTCATTGGGATCGACCAACAACAAGTCTGATTTGAAGTTTCCTGAGGTAGCTGTAACATCCTCCCAAGTACAACCCCATTCTTAAGCTATGATATCGTACTCGAGAGTTGTTACTTGTTAATTAGCGGACCTCTCTTAATTATCTATCAAGCTGAATTACGTACGAGATAACTAAGCGTAATTCTATTAAAACATATTACAAGTAAACATCAAGTTTATTAAACATACAGCTAAAATACATAAGGAAGCTCCTCTATGAGCTTTAGTACATATCTGTCTAATACATTTACATACATACTCATTTCACTAAGTACAACAGAATAAAACAGTAACCTATTCTCAGCAATCCTACACTCCTTTGCATAGCAGCATCCTCATCCCTGGCTTAACCTGAGGCGACACGGAAACAAACACATAGGGGTGAGAATTTAAAATTCTAGTAGGGCAACTCCCCAATCACAATCATAATGTCATCGTCATCGCCCAAGCCACTTTGGTTTATTTGAAAACTGTGATCATGCAATATATTCTAAAGATTCATTTTAAGGTTCCAAAATCATCCTTCCAAAGTGGGTAGCTTTTAACAATCAATCAGTACGTATACATATATCTAGAAGCTCAAACACATAGTAAGTAAATCTACTTAAAGGATTTCATATGATATGGATGATGCATATGTTAATACAATAAAGTTATCTCAAAGTGACTTGTTTCCATCATGGCCATAGAAAGCCAATTAGTGCATTTTTCTCTTTTCATTGACATAGGAAAGACTTAATTTATCCAACGGGTAATTTCAGTGGACAATTCCACAATAGATCCGTTTATACCCAATGGGTATTTATGGTGGATCACACCACACAAGGGAAATAGACCTTATAAGATTGAGCTAATTCCTACTGATGGTCATCGAACTTCATTTTTTCCATTTTAGAATACAGATCTATTCCTAGCCGATACGTCTACAGACTAAAATAAATTTTGGGAAGTTACTACTTTCGCCTTCCTCATTCAATCTAAGTCTTGTTTCTATTTTGTCCATATGTAAGAACATGCACAATTTAAATTTATACATCCTTAATAATGGCATCATATACTTTCTCTTTTCTCAAATGCATACATAGGCCACATATAGGCAATCATTCACAATGAAATTCTCATTCTTTTCTCATACTTCAATCTTTAAAATCCATAGCATGCATTTACATGTCATAAGTCACATGGCCAAACACTTAATATCAAATACTCATGTCATACTAGAAGCCAAAGTGCCATTACATTCTCAATTCAAAGCATTGTTCCATTCCCAGCACAATGGGCAGTTTTCACCCCATTGTGGCACAATTTGTTTTGCTCATCAAAAAATCAATTTAGAGGTTACAAAAATTCTGTATGACACTTCAATGTGTCTAGGAGACCTGTAAAATTTCAAGGCAATCAGAGCTCTATAGCTACCTCAGTAAAATGTACAAATTTAGTGGTCAGGGGCCACCAATTCCCAGACCAGAACCAAGTTCCCCTAATTTTTAACCCTAGCAAATGATTGAATTAATTCACAATAAAATTCACAGTGACACTTCAATATATTAGTAACTTCGTGTAAAAATTTCAAGAGCTAGTTCAATCATTTGCTATGGTAATAAATTCAGACAAGTTTACTGCTTCAGTCTCAACAATCAGGACAGCATCTGCCTCATTTCGGTTTCTGATTTTTCTGAGGCATCAAACCTTAAAACTAACACCTAAGAAAATTCATGTAGTTATTTTAAGGTGCTAACTCCAACATATAATTTTTATAGCTCATGAAAGCACCCAAAAATATTCCAAAATTTCGTGAACACTGCATGCCTAAAACAAATTTCCAGCAACTTAGTCCAAACTTACTTTGATAAAACCCATTTTCTAACACCATCCAAACACACCACCAAAATTCACACATCAATATCAACATAATATCATCAATACAACCAGAAATTTCGGACATCTCAACCCAAAACAGATTAGAAAAAATTTGACAAGAAAGCAGAAAAACCCTACTTTTGGTAACTTATGGATCTTGGCTTCAAGATAATCCAAGCTTGAATCCTTCCACTCCAAAGCCCAAACCAACTTCAAACCCTTCTTAAATCAGTAAGGTGTGAAGTACAAGACAAGGTTTTGATAAGGAATGGAAATTTTGTTCGGTTAGATTGGTAGAGAATTAGGTGTAGAACATGTTTTGTGAAGAGATCTTGAGGTTTTATCAAGTTTAGGCTAGGGTTTATGAAGCTCCAAGTTTGTTAATGGAGTTTGAGAGGAAGAACAATGGAGGAGAGCTTCTTGGAGTGTGCTGGACGAAATTTTGATGAAGGAAATGATAAGATATTGATTTTATGAGTTTATGACAAATTGCATAATAATTTCAAGTACAAAATGTTTTATTTTCTTAAAGATAAGTCTAGTAATTTTTGTAAGCATCCTATTGGTTGCAATAAAGTAGTAATGGTGTGGCTTCTTCTAAGCCACACACTTGTTAGTTAAGTGGCAAACTTTCATTGAAAGTTTCATTCGATATGGAACACCAAATTCACGAACGGGTAAACAAGTACCGTTGAACCCATATTGCCCGAAAATTAATTTTAAGTATAAAATTATCATTCCCACCTATTTCTAACCTTATTCCCATGTTTTCCTAATTTTGGGCCCGGGGTTTCAGCTGTAGGGCGGGCTCGTGGGGCTCGCAAGGTTACTATTCATGACCAGAAATTTTTTTTTTTTTTAAATTCGTTGGCCACCCTCATCGTTGTTAAACTATTATATTTTAAAATTACGACTAACAAAACTCAAATTAATTTTTAAGTAATTTTAGGGGTGTTACATTAGTAGGATACTATAGACGTTTTGCTATGGGCTTCTCTAGATAGCCCTACCTTTGACTAAGTTGACCGGAGGACCCTTCAAGTGAACGGAATGTGAAATACATTCCAAGAGTTGAAGCAAAGGTTGACCATGGCCCAAGTTATGATCTCTCCAAATCCTCATGAACCTTTTGAGGTCTATTGTGTGATGCATTCAGTAAGGGTTTGGGATGTGTGTTAATGCAGAAACGAAATGTAGTCGCTTACGCTTCTCGCAGTGAAAACCCATGAAGTAAGCTATCCAACACATGATACTGGGATTTCCTGTGGTCTTTGCTCTTAAAGATCTGGCGACACCATCTATATGGTGCCATTTACAATGTTTTTTCTGACCACAAAAGTTTAAAATATCTTTTTGACAGGAAAGAATTAAATATGAGACAAAGGAGATGGATGGAGTTCCTTAAGGATTATGAGTTACAGTTTGAATTACCATCAAGGATAAGGCAAATGTTTGTTCCTGACGCCTCGCAGAAAACCTTAAGTGTAGCATGTTTGATGATTAAAGAGACGGAATTGGTGGAAAGCTTTAAAAAGCTTAGTTTGGATATGTCTATTGACCCTCAGGGTGTTATGTAGGACAAATAAAGGTCACAAGTGAGTTTAAAGAGTGGATTTTGGCTGCACAACATGAAGATTTAGGATTTCAAGATTAGAACCTGTCCAAGCAAAGAGGTTACCAGGATTTACTCAAGACCAAGCAAGGTATATGGAGGTACAAGGGTAGGGTGTGTGTACCTCAGTGGTAATCTTGAGTGAAATTTTAAAGGAGGCTCATGGGCGGAATTCACCATACACCCTGGGATTAGTAAATGTATGCAGACCTAGAGATGTTTTGGTGGTCGGGATGAAGAGAGAGACATAGTAGAGTTTATTAGAAAGTGCCTAACTTGTAGAAGGATTAAAATAGAACATCAAAAGCCGGTTGGGACCTTACAACCCTTTAGAATCCCGGAATGGAAATGGAAAGTGTCTCATGGATTTCTAATGGGTTTGCCAAGACGTCGTCGGATTGTATGTATATGGGTGATAGTGGATAGATTAACCAAATCTGCTCACTTTCATTAAAGCTAGTTATCCCTTAGATAAATTAGCTTCCTTGTACATCCAAGAAATCGTGAGATTACATGGTATTCCTTCTTCAATAGTTTTCTTGATAGGACAAGAGATTACTTCAAGATTTTAGGAGCTCCAAAAGGCCTTTGGAACCAAACTTTGTTTAGTGCGGCCTATAACCTCAAACTAACGGACAAGAACGAACGTACCATACAAACCCTAGAAGATATGCTAAGCCATGTGTGATTGAGTAGAAAGGAAGTTGGGATAAGTTGCTTCCATTGGTGGAATTTGCTTACAATAATAGCCATCACGCTAGCATTGGCATGGCCCCATATGAAGCTTTATATGGACGAAAATGTCATCTGGGTTATGTTGGTACGACTTGGGAGGCAGGGTTGTTGGGACACGAATGGTGAACCAACGACAAGCAAATTCAAAACAAAAGTAAAATCTCTTTTCCATGAGCTCGTCAAAGAGCTACGCCGATATTCGGAGAAAACCTTTAAGTTTCAGGAGGGAGAACATGTATTCCTAAAGGTTACGCCTATTACGGATAGGGAGACATAAGGGTTAAGAGGTCTCACCCAGGTTCATTGGGCCTTTTCAAATTCTTAAAATAATCGGGTTCGCTGCCTACAAATAGCTTTACCACATCTATCTAACCTTCACAATGTCTTCCATGCTCCCAACTTAGAGGTTATAACGGACCCAAACCATGTTATAGAACTTGATTCCATCCATTTAAAGGATGACTTAACATTTGGGGCCCCTCCTATTCGATCGTTGATAAGAATCAAGCTACTTAGAACTAAGCCTCTGCATCTAGTAAAAGTGGCTTGGGTGAACAGGAAATGAAGAATACACATGGGAATTAGAGGCAAACAAGGAAAGATCATGGAACTGTTTCCAGGTATGAAATTTTGAGCAAAATTTTTTTTAGGTGGGTGGAAATGTAACATCCAAGATATATATATACATTACAAAAAAACAAATAAATAAATAAAATTTAAATTAAGCTTTATTAGTTGGAATTTTCAAAATCCAAATAAAGTAGAAATGATGAGAGTGATTCAATGATTTAAAAAAAAAATGTGAATAGTGTTTTGCGGGGCCGAGGAGCTCGCGCGGACGCAGAAACCCTAGATTAGACAGAAGTCTGAAATTTTGAAAATATGGGGATGAGGTTAGAAATACTTAGAAATGAAAATTTCATACTTAGAATTAATTTTCGGGTAATATTGGGATTACCGGGAATGGTGTTTCACCGTTTGCAAAATTTCTGTACGTTTTTAACGGAAAACAAATTTAACCTTTACAAAATGATTAACAGTATATTTTTTTCATTATATGAATGGCTAAGATTCAATTTTGTAATTCAAAATTGAATCATAGCCATCCTTTTTATCTTTAAAGATTAGAAACTATCCTAATCTATTACTCAACATTATGACATCATCACCAATTATAAGATAAACTTGAATTCAAGCTTCTCCAAGAAGCTAAAGCTTCGGCCATTTCAGAAGGAAGAAGGCAGCAGCTGGTCCTCCATAGCCAAGACTTGAGTTTGCTTCCAAAATCCAAAAACCCTAGCTTAGAACCATCAAAACCTAATCTTACCTTCACCAAAATTGATCTACACTTCAATCTCTACCCATCTAACCGATTAGGAATTCAAAACCTCATCATATTCACCTCATCCATCACTGATTAGAGGGAGGGTTTGAAGGTGTTCTTGGGAGTCTTGGAGTAAAGGACACTCATCTTGGAGCAAGCTAGAGACAAAGAGAGATGCTTTCAAGAGTAGGGTTTTCTATGGTCTTTTCTCTTGAAATTTTTACTAATATATTTCTACTTGGTTTTATTCCAAAATTTTCATTTTATTTGGTTGATGATATATTTTTATTGATGTGTGAATTTTGGTGGTGGGTTTGGATGGTGTTAAAAAGGGGTTTTCACTAAAGGAAATTATGGACTACCATCTGGTTAAGCTATAGCAGAAATTATCCACGAATTTTCTGATATATTTGTGGGTGTTTTCATAAGCTATAAAAATTATATGTTGAAGAGAACACCTTAGACTAACTACATGAATTTTATTGGGTGTTAACTGTAACATCCTCCAAGTATCCCATTCTTAAACTATGATATCATACTCGAGAGATGTTACTTGTTAATTAGCGACCTCTAATTATCTATAACAAGCTTCGATTACGTGCGAGACTAAGCTTAATCTATTAAAACATCTTACAAGTAAACATCAAGTTTATTAAACATACCGCTAAAATACATAAAGGAAGCTCCTCTATGAGCTTTAGTACATATCTCTCTCTAATACATTTACATACATACTCATTTCACTAAGTCCAATAAAACGGGCGCTATACTACAACAATCCTACACTCCTTTGCATAGCGGCATCCTATCCCTGGCTTAACCTGAGGCGACATCGGAAACAAACACATAGGGGTGAGAATATTATAAAATTCTCGGTAGGGTAGTTTCCCCATATACTACACACAGGTAGGCATAAGCAATTCATGCATATACAATATTCATATAAAATCATACACAGAAATCTTGAAAGGTTAAGGAGAATAAGGATAATATCACCATAATCGATTGAGTAATAATATGTATCAAAACTCCATTCCTCATATCTTTCTCAACTTTCTCAACATAGGGAAGGCTTATTCTCATTAAGAGATACATTCACACTTCACAATTTCAGAGGACTATGATTGCTAGGACATGAGCTCATTCCTTTCAAGATCAGAACTTCATTTTTTTCCATTTCCGTCACTCAGGTATGCCTAGCCGATACGTCTATCGACTCATAACTTTTCTAGGGAAGTCCTTCTTTTCCTTCCTCTCAATTCTTTCTAAGCCTTGTTTCTGTTTCCCCATATGTCTCAAACATACAGTAAGATATGCACATACTATCATAAAATTTCAGCCATTTCCACATTTCATTATCCTGGCAGAATTGAAGTTCTAGGCACAACAATTTGTTATCATACCAAACAACCATTCCACCCTTAAGGAAAATTTCACATGATACTTCAATGTGTCTAAAACAACCTGTAAAAATTTCAGGGCAATCAGAGTTATATAGCCACTTCAATAAAATAGGCAAATCTGGTGGTCAGAAGCCACAAATTCATGGTCCAGACTTGTGTTCTCAGAATATTTAACCCTAGAATTGATGGAATCAAGGTACAAGAAAATTCACAGAGGTATTTCAACATGTTATTAGTCTTGTGTAAAAATTTCAGGAGATATCTCAATCAATTGCTATGATTAAAAATTGGGCAAGTTTGTTACTTCAGTCTCAATAGTTTAGACAGCAGCAGTTACAATTCGGTTCCTAATTTTTTTGAGGCATCAAACCTTAAAATTAACCCCCAAGAAAATTCTTGTATTTAGTTTAAGGGCTTAACTACAACATATAATTTTCATGGCTCATGAAACCACCCACAAATTTTCCAGAAAATTGTAGAAATTCTGATTACAGACAGAATTCAGTCCAGCAACCTAGTTCCAATTTCACTTGAGAGAAAACCCATTTTAAAACCATCCAAACACAACACAAAAATTCATACATCAATATCAATATGTTCACCATCAGAATCATCAAAATTTTTGGAATTAGGGCAAGCCAAAACAGAATTGAAAAATTCCACAAAGAAGCAGCAGAAAACCCTACTTTGAGAGCTCTTGGTCTATGCTCCAAAGGATGCTCTACAATGCTTTTGCTTCACTTCAAAGCTTCCCCACCAACATCAAACCCTTCCTTTAACCTCTTATTGTGTTCCCTCAAAGTTGAAAAGAGTGATGGATTCAAATTATAATCAGTTAGATTTGTAGGTTATGATGAATAGAATAAGTTTAGTGAAGAGAGTTTGTGGTTTTAGTGACTTTGAGCTAGGGTTTTGCAAGCTTGAAGCTTGTTAATGGAGTTTGAGAGGAAGAACAATGGAGGAATGGTTCTTAGAGAGGTCTGGCCAAATTATGATGAAGGAAAATGATAAGATGTTGATATTTTGAGTTTAGGGCAAAATACATAGAATTTTCAAGTCCAAAAATGTTTTCTTTGAAGATAATCATTGTAATTTTGTGCAATTCCTATTGGTTAGTCATAAAGGTGTAATTGTGTGCACATCTCAGCCACACACTTGTCCTCCTAGGTGGCAACTTGCTCTCCAAGTTTCATTAATGTAAGAACTTACATTGAAATTTGCGACGGGTAAACACACCATTAAACCGATATTACCCGAAAATTAATTTTAAGTATAAAATTATCATTCCAGATATTCCTAACCTCATTCCCATGTTTTCCTAATTTCGGGGCACCTCAGGGCCCAAATCTAGGGTTTGGGTGTAGAGGGGCGGGCCGGGTGGGCACGGCAAGGTACTTGTTCATTTGAACATGAATTTTTTTTTTTGATTGGAGGTGGGTAGGCCGCCCTCATTAGTGCCCAACTGTTAGATTTTTGAAATTACGACTAATAAAGCTCAAATTAATTTTTAAGTAATTATTATTATTTTTCGGGGTGTTAC
>JAMLFY010001142.1:0-16874 GCA_030441495.1 Dalbergia oliveri
TTTGGGAGTCATTGACATAAAGTGCCATTGTTGTCTCCATTATTAGCATTGTTGAAATTGTAACACCCTAATAATTAACCCAATACACCTAGGCGGTGATTAATTACTAGACTTTACTCTTGCTTTCAGTTCCTTAATCATGCTTTGAAAATACTTAGTGAAATTACGAGCCATTCTTTTTAAACATAATTGAAAACGTGAGCCGCGCTACGTGAATGATTTAGCAAAATTTAAAAGACACATAGGAATTTACAAACATCACATCATAATATATTGGCTCCATCATCCAGCATCCATAATTACATATCATATAGATATTTTGCCTACCAACGAATAAGACTAAGTGTAGGCAATCTAATAAAACATAAATAATATATGGATGGAAGGACATCCATTAATGGCACCTAGTAATAACACTCAGGGATAGGGATAGATATCTAGAAATATACGAGTGAAACTCAAGGATAAGTTCAAGCTCAGGATAACAGCCTCAATGTGATTCACGAACGCTTCCTTCTATTTTCTGAAGACGAGATGGAAAGAAAAATAGAGGGAGTGAGAAACTTATAAAAAGAATCTCAGTAGGTACTCACCTCATGATGCATTGTGTCATCATCATCGTCCCCAGGAACCTCGGTTATTATGAAATAATGAGCATGCTAAGATTGATTTATTAAGTTCAAAAATATACTTCCAAGGTTCGTCATTTTAATCATGCGTCTTATAATGCATCATAAACTTAGCATGTCATGTTTATAATGAACTTTTCCTTTCATATATAATAACATAGTTATGCATAAAATCACATCATATTCCTCATCATCATTTCATAATACTATGCATAGCAGAATATATATATTTCATCATCATCTCATAAATACTATGCATAGCAGAACATCATATTCACATAATGCATTTACTTAGTTTCTTAGGTGACTTAAAGTTACTTTCATCATCATTTTCCTGGGCCACCCTATACTTCACCCTTTGGGAGTAATCTAGGTTATGAGCTCATACCTTGCTAGTCGTCACTAGCACATACTTATCCCTTTTGATAAGTAAAAATTCTATCTCTACCCTTTTGAGAGGCAAGACTAGGGGGCAAGAATCACCTTTTCACCGCCTATAGTTTGGTTCCAAAGGATCATTTTCTCATATATTTTGAGTCACCTTTAAGTCTTTGCATGTTATATCATAATACAATTCTTCATTCATAATCATCATAACATTTTCTCATTTATAGTCTTATGCCGAAATAATACCAACTTTAATCAGCATCTGGAGATTCCAGGAAAGAGAGGTGGGTCACAATGGACACGCTTAAATACCAAATCTTAGCCAAAGTCTTTCCAAATTGCACTCTTCCAAGTAATACACTTTCTTCCGGTAACAATATGTCTTTATTTCATGCATAAGTTTTCATTGTTTGCAACAACAACTATAACATACAAACCAGGGAATCAATCAATGACACCAAATTCTTAATAAGCATCAAATCACATTTTAAGTACACATAAATTACTAGCTTCCCATAAAATTCTTACAAAGTTTTAAAACTCTTTTAAACTAATTCCTTTTGTTAAACTTGAAAGAAGTCATAGGACTTTAGGCCTAAATTAACCATGGGACAATTTATAACTTGAAAGAATGTTCATAATTAAATCTTTCACTTAAGATAAAAGGAGCAAGTCTTGAGCTTTAGAGATTTAGGTGACATCTTTGAATTATTACCATGCTATGCAACCTTATTTTAATCTTATCTTTATAAGGTGATAGCTTGGAATTATAAACATGATATGCAATTCTATTTCTTTATCTTTAAGATTTAAGGTGATAACTTAAAAATTAAACATGATGCAAGAACTTGTAATATAAACATGATGCAAGAAACTGGAGACGGCGGTAGTCGCAGGGACTAGTAGAGGGAGAAGAGATCTTAAGCAACCGAGCGGCGTAGTTCACGCGGACCGGTGAGGGGATGAGAATTACATTTTTTAAGCTCCAATTCTCAAGACTTCTTAAAGAATAAATTCTTTAACTCCAATTATCTCATTTCTTTGCTTATGATTCATAAGCAAGTCTTTGAGCTCTAGGATTTTTAGGTGATGACATAAAATAAACATGCCATGCATTGACTTCTTCCATTATAAAATAAAGTGAGAGCATAAAATAAACATGAGATGCAACTTCTTTATTATCTTTAGAGATTAAGTGACAACTTGAAATTTAAACATGAAATGCAAGCTTGGAAATTTAAACATGAATATGCAAGTTCATTTATTCATTCTTGAGAATTTAGTGATGACATAAAAGTAAACATGGTTATGCAAGGCATAAACTTAAACATGGAATGCAGTTCATTTTATTTACTAGAGCTCCTCCAAGACTTTAGAGAATATAAATTCAACCCAATATATCTTAGCAAGACAAAGTGAAAAATACATCTTTCAAGTTCTAAACTCAAGATCATAAAAACATCATAAAAATATTATTCTTTAAAGTTTTGCATCAAGTGGAACTTTCAAGCTTTAGAGGCCTAACTTGTGATGGATTCACAACCCACCCTCAAGGTCCTCATCATCAAGCCATCATCTTAGTCCCACCTAGGCCATATGGCTGAATTGTTCAAAGAAAAAGGAAGAAGAAAACCAAATGGAAAAACTAAGAAAATCCATGAAATCATCATTTTGAACCAAGAACAACACTTAGCAAAGCATAGAAATAAACTTAAAAACAACTCCCTACCTAATCTGATTTGAAGGAAAGGAAGAGAACTTGGTTTCCTTGAGTGAAATGAAAGAAAATATTCTTGAAAACTTGAAGAAAGAATTCAGCCAAGAGGAGGAGGAAATGAGAGCTTTTGGTGCTCCTAAAACTAGAATTTGTGTAAGTTATGAACTAAGCATCTAAACTATCTTCAAGCATGCCTATTTATAGAGATTTTGCAGCTCATAAATGGACAAAGGAAGGAAAGAAATCTGACCAAAAATTAGAGAAAAAAATAAGGAAGAAAAATCATTTTGTTTGGTGGCTTAAAACATGGAATCATGTTTCCATGTTTTCATGATTCTTTGTTTTCATTCTTTGGATTTTTGTGTAATAATTTTCTGACTTATTACTCAATAATTTCGTGCATTACAGCCTTGTGGAAGAGGATTTTGTGTGTTCCATGTATTTTTTAGGTGTAGGCAAGGTATTCATGCAATTTAGAGAATTTACGGTTAAGGGTTTAAGTGAATTACTAAGCAATTTGGGTGTTTTAAGCAATTTTAGGTTCTAATCAATCTAAATAAATAATTTTGACTCTAGATTAGTAATTAGAATTTAATAAGCTTTAATTTGAGCCTAATATTGCTTAGGTTTCGTTAACGAATCAAAAATCAAAAATTTGTAAAACTGCAAAGAGGGGGCAAAACGGTCATTTTACTTAAAAATTGCCCGGACCACCCGAGCTTAACCAATGGTTAATCATGGCTTAAAAACACCTTTTAACACATTTTAGTGAGGTTCGGCTAGTCGGCACGCAATCGGAATTAAAACGGCGTAAGGGCGTTTTGGTCATTTCACGCGTAAAAGCTCAAAATTAGGATTTTTCTCCTCTATTAACACACATAACACAAACAATCCCTTATTAACATCAAAACATCCCTTGAGGATGGGTGGGGCCCACGATCCTCATTTTCTAGTAAAATAACCTCAGAGGGCATTTTGGTCATTTTACACGTCCAAAAAATTGTTTGTGAATACTTGCACGAATTGCTCCTAACTTCTCTTCTAACGTTATATTCCTTTATTAAGGATTGTTTAGTCTCAAATTTTATATAATATTTACCTACGGTAATTCGTAATTCCTAATGATAGTAAAAATTACAGTAAAAATTGGGGCGTTACATTAAATTGTTATCAACCATTTTCCTCGAGATTGTCGCGGCAAATTCAGAGAAAGAAACAAAACAATAAAGCATGGGGTGTTCAATACACTCCAGTTAGAGGGATATTCTAAGTGTAGTTGGAATTATTAGTTTGATCCAATGGGCTCTTCTTGTAATATCAGGATTTTTAGAATTAGCAAGGTTTGTCTCTCAATTTAATCCAAATTGTTAAAGAAAAATTTAATAAAAAACAAGATGAGAATGAAATGAGAAGTGGGAAAACTTTGATTTTTTTTTGTATTTTTTTGGGTTTTTAGTTGTGTTAAAAGTACATTGTTGAGAGACTTTTTAAAAGTAAAACTCTGCTGAAAAGCTCCCTTCAACCTTAGAAGAAATATTCCTTATCACTTGATTTTAGGAATCACAGTCTCACTTAAAGTGATTGATACTCAACGTTTAGAAACAAAATTGAAGATATGAGTAAAGAGTGTGGCAAATATTGTGCACATAATCAGAACCAATTTCAAACGTGTATTCAACAACCAACACTTGACACCACTTTATCTTCCTATATTTTTCAAACTACTAGTTTGACCAAAACAAAACTTTAAAGCAAAAATATCCTATAACAATGGAGGTAACCTAAACATAATCTTGCATATACCTTCTAAATTAATATATTTGATTTTGAAATAAAAGAATAATAACTATAATATTAATAAAATAATATAACAATCTATCCAAGCAAACATCTCCACGTTGATGTTACTCAGCCCTACACATATAAGCCCCAACACCAGCCACCTGCTCGACAATCAAAACACACTGCTGGCAAGCATAATACATCAATAGTACAGGCTCCTCGTATTGCTCTTATCACAAATGCATCTGAACCAAAGACTGCGCTTTCACCGAGAACACAAGCATCACAGCAGCATCAGCACACCTCATTAAAAGCTGACAGTCACCAAATACACCTCCTTTCAGAATAGTTTAAACAGCAGAAATGAATATAGATGGCATCAGCCAAAAGGGGCCAGTCCTTCAAATTTCCATCTGCACTCCTTTGATATAACGCACGCACAAAGTTACAAAAGCTTTTACAAAAACTAAATTTCAATTAATTTTTTTATATTGTCATTTAATAATATCATTTTATTTATATAATTTTTTAAATAATGAATAAGATATTTAATTATTTTTATTAATATGGTACTACATGATTGAATAATAATTTTTATATTATTAATGTAAAGAAATTAAACTGTTTTCAATTGACAAACTGAAATTTCTAAATATTAACACATAAATTTTTTATAGTTGCATGCACGACAAGTTAACTTTGGGAGGATTAGATGCTCCAATATAACGTACCGCGTTTTGGAATCTGAATTATATATATTTTTTGGTCAATGGTTTTTTTTTTTCTTTTCTCTCTTTTGGTCAGAGTCAATGAATTGGAATTATGTGAGTTGTTACAAGCCGCAAGGACGCTTCATGATTCGGGTCGTTATGCCAAATCCAAAAAACATAAGCAACACGTGAATATGGACTAATATCAATGGTGATTGTCAGGTAAATTGTTATTGGCCCGTTTGGTTAAGTTATTGAATGGAGTGCTTCTTCATTAATTAGATGGAGAAATAGAAGCAAAAATTTATTTTATATTTGGATATAATAATTAAAGTATCTTTCATAATAATTAGAAATTGTTTAGTTATCTGGATATAGCAATTATAAAATATATTTTTATAAAATTACAATTAACGACATAAAAATTCAATTTTAAAAATAATATGGTTAAATAATTCTTTACACTTAACAAATATTTTTAAAAATTATAACTAATTCATATTCTTGATTTTTAAGTAAAATCATTTAATAGAATAATAAATGCAAAATTAAAGTTGACAATTTATTTTGATAAGGGCTTCTTAAATTTAAAGATAAAGAGCATATTAATTCATTATCATCATTATATTATTATTATTACTATTACTACTAGTAAATTGATTGGCACTTGTGGTTACTTTTGATTTTAATTTTTATGCACTTGTCAGTGTAAGATAATTTTACATTGACAATAAATTACAAGGATATAAATAAAAATAGTTGGTTTTGGCATATTATTCAAAATGAAACAACTTTTATGCAAAGACGCAAAATTGAAATGCAGTGTAACACTATTAGCATAAGTAAATGTATAGAAATTAAATCTTTACCTTTTTCTCAACTTCATCTTTTATTGTAATTTTCCTCAACTTCTTCATATTCTGAGTATTTAGGAATAGAAAATTGGGACACCAAGAGCTAGTTAAAACATTAAAAAAAAATTAAAATAGTTGTGTATACGTGGATATCAAAAAATGTTTTAATGAGTTTAAAGAGACAAAAAACAATAACTTATTGAACCCTTTTATTCAATGGCATACATTATTTTATTAATAATATCATCACCACATATGTATGAGGTATCTTATACTTATATAGCTTTTAATAACAAAAAAGAGATGATGATATCTTTTATCATTTTAGAAAAATACTTCACTCGTTTTACAATAATTGTTAAAAGCAAATAATACAATATAAAGGAAAACCAAAAAAATGATAAATGTAGAAAATTATATGATTAACAAAACTATCATTGTTTCGTCATTATTAGTCACCTTGATAAATATATTTAATAATTAACCAACACATTTATATTAAGCATATAAATGGAAGAAAAAATTAATATTACCTAAATATTATAGATGAATAGATATTCTGAAACATTGAAATGTAAAAAATCGCCCGTTATTGTAAATAGAAAGTATCAAAGATAACTTGAAGAAACATAATTGACTCATTCACTGTATCTTACTTTTGTCTCTTTTAATTAAGTATCATTTCTCGCTCCATTATTTATTAATAGTTGTTGTCAAAAATTGAACTAATTTGATACATTAAAAAATTAATGTACCTTACCACAATTTTATAGTCAAATATGTTAACTTTTTAATGTATAAAATTGGCTTAATTTTTCACAATAATTATTAATAAAGAATGGTGTGAGTAATTCTTCTTACAATCAAATATGCAACCAAATTCTAAAAGTACCTTTTTCCTTATGAAAAAATAATTTTCTCCTCTCAAAATTTTAACCACACAAGTCCATTATTGTCTTAAAATGGTTTGGTTAACGTGTGACTTGTATTAAAGGAACCGAAAAAATAAGGCTGCATACTTTAGCTTAAAGCCATTCACGACTGAGATGTTTTGAAATGTACTCTTCCATAAGTGCTAGACCATGCAGCTAACCAAACTGTCCTTGCAAATGGGAATAATACAGATGGTCCAACGTCTTTGCATGCAAGGGAAAGCAAACACAGCAAAGCAGGAATGGCCTTGTTTCGAACGGCAAACATAAAACACATTATGCAACATCGGTTCTCTTCATACTAAGAACCGCATGTACAATTTTAAGAAAAAAAATTGTAGCTTATAAATGATCATGATTCATGTGTATTTTCTCCAATATTTATGAACACAACAAAGCATGCATGCACTTAAAATGGAAGGAGCAACCTCTTGTACACCGTCTAGTCCTCCTTCAAAGCAAATTCACAAATTATAAGCTAACCTATAAAAACTACCAGTTTGAACAAGAGAAGATTTCTCACCTTGAAGTTGCACTATTTACTTCTTCATCACCCAGATGTTATTGAATTCAGCTTCTTTTCATACAATTTGGCGCGTCGAAGAGCATCCAAGGCTTCAGCTTGTTTCCCTGAACGTTTCAAATTAACAGCCTTTATCTTTTCTTCTTTGATTCTTTCTTCCAGCTGAATTCTCTCTTGGTTAGTGTTTTCGACTTTAGCAACATTGGATTTCATCACAGGCTCTCGTCTTTCTGGGCCTCTTGATACAACATTAACATTTTCCACTCCAACAGCTTTCAGAGCAGATAATAGTTGAGGATCGAGAAAATCCTCAACAGTCACATCATCTGCTGCATCTGACTTACTGGCATCATGGGCTGCCAACTCCTCCAACTGAGTTTCAATTGCTTTTGCCTTTTCAAACTCAGCTTCTGCTTCCTCTATGCGACCATCCCTCCGCAGCTTTAGGGCTTGACGTGTGCCCCAAAGATTCCTGTTGCAGCTTGAAACGATCGCGGCTAGTCAATGGTTTGGGAGTAACGTTCGATGAATCTTGCTTCTTTTGTACAATATGAGGTGCATCAGAAACAGTGTTGGTGGAAGAAGCCTTTGGCTGCACACTTCCATCCTCCAAGCTCTTCTCCAACAGCTTGGCCCGTCGGAGTTCCTCCTTAGCTTCTGTAAGTTTCCCTTCTCTTTTCAAAGTAACCGCCTTCCTTTTATGAGCCAAAATTTCTGGACGTAAGGAAAGGTAGTCTGGAGAAGTATAATCCTGAGCAGCGTTTGACTCACTAATGTTTGGCTTTTCATTTGCTTCAGTCAATTCTCTTTTTTGAGTGGTAACATTGTATTTTTGTTGTTGATCTTGGCTAGGATTCTCCGAGGAGTCAAAATGAATAGGAGTACCTGCTTTGGATGTATTTGCTGAACTGAGCTGATATTCTTTTTGTTTTTGAGTCGATATTTCATAACTGCTACGACCATCACTAGTTAGTATATGTACTGAAGTGCTATGACCAATAGGTTTTTCTGCTTTCATATTTTTTGCAGGATTCTCATTTGAAGCTCTCGCCATAGCAGATAATGAAAGCTTATCATCTGTTGGCTGAGAGGTTGCAGGAATTAAATTATCTGACTTCTTTAAGAATGGAATATTTGTTTCATCATTGATTCTTTCTAAACCAATTGATGATTCAGCGACATTCTTACTTGATCCAACCACAGATGAGGCTGGACCTTTATCAACTTCAATAGCAGCTCCCCTACTCCCATGTCTTTCCTGCAAGTCAGATGATTCAGACAGAACAGACTTTTCATCCTTGGAGACATTAAGTGATAAGTCCTCATTCTGGCTCCCAAAATCTTCCATTTGGGCTTCCAAGCTCTTTGCCATTCTTAAAATTTCCTCAGCCTCTTCTACTTCTCCCTTGCGCCTTAAAGCAAGAGCCTTCCTTTTCAATACCAGAAGTTCTCTCTGAATCTCTCCTTTACTTCTTGATGATGCAGCAGGAATGCCTGAAGATGAATCGTGTACGGATGGCTCCTTGGTATGTCTAAGCCTACCAGTGGCTTCCTTAACTGGCTCTTCCTTCATGGTCACAGGTCCAACTTCAGCATCCTTCCACCCAAGATTGATAAGCATTGAATTCAAGGCAGGGTCATGCATATCCTCTTCTGAAACAACTGTATTCCTTCCGTCATCAATTGCAGTTTCAACAGGAGGATTGAAGATTTCATCTTTCATCATAGTAGCCTCAACCAGTGCTTCATTCTTTGGAGCTTCCATCTCTGCCATTTGGGTTTCCAATGCCTTGGCCATTTTAAGCACTTCATCTGCATCTTCAGCTTTTCCTTCGCCTGAGAGCAAGGGCCTTTCTCTTTAAGCTCAAGAGCTCCCTCTGAATTTCACCTTTACTTCTTCTTGGTGCTCCAGCCATGATACCTATAGAATGCTTACTTAGAGAAACACCATTGGCTGGCACAGAATGATCATCTTCTTTCTTCAAAGGCTTGCTTGGAGAAGTAGAATGTTCATTATTGTCATCATTCCAACCCAAGTCCTTAAGGAGTGAAAGATAAGTTGGATCAAACATGTCTTGATCTGTTACATCATCTCCATTTTCTTCCTCGACCTGCAGATTTCTATGAATATCAGAATGCTTGTGTGATGTATGCGGGACATTATCAGCAGCATTTATCCGGGATTCTTTGAGATTTGAAGCCCTATCCATTTCCATCAGCTGACGCTCAAGAGCAGCCCCCTTTCGCATTTCTTCTTCTGCTTCATTCAGTTTCCCTTCCCTTCTCAATGCAAGAGCCTTCTTTTCGAACTCAAAAGCTCTCTCTGAATCATCAATCGGCTTTTTGGTGCCCCCGTGGAAGCAGCATTGTTAGAGGCATTAGTATTTCTCTCATCCAATTGAATGGAGTTTGATCCATTACCAGCTGTTTCAGAACTCATACTTTTCTGTGCAGCAGTGGATTTTTGTAATATGGTATTGTCGTCTTCAGACCCAGAGCTGTTAAGGCCCTTTTCTAATAACTTTGCCTTTTTCAAGAATGCCACTGCTTCTTCAGTATTACCTGCCCGCTTTTGATTAAGAGCTTCTCTTTTCAAAGACTGAATTTCACTACGCAATGTTTCTTTGTCAAAGGATTGAGGCTTTGTAAATGTTTGCTCGGGCTCAGTCCAACCTAATGATTCCAAAGCACCAGCTAATTCAGGGTCCATCATATCATCATCAGTCACTTCAAAATTACCATCAAGATCATCAGAAATGTGCAGAAGGCCATCAAAATCAAAACTATGCTCATGAGCATGTGGATTTGAAAATTCTTTCTTATCATCATCCATGCTACGAATTAGTGCTGATAGCTCATCATCAGAATCATCAGCTTCAGCTAGGAGTTCCTGTTCTTCCAGTTGCTGTTCCAAAATTTTAGCTCTTTTTAATTCCTCCTTGGCTTCTGCAAGCTTACCCTCACGCTTCAATGTTAAAGCCTTTTTTTTCAGAGCAATAACCTGGGTCTTGTCAATTTTGCTGCCCTTTTCTTCACCAGTCTTTGGAGAGACTTCTCCAATGATTGAAGATAGTTCACCCTCCAAACTTAGGTTTGCTGACTTTTTATCTTCATTATGTAGATCCATATCAGACCATCCCAGCTCTCTGAGTTCAGACATCAGATCATCCTTTTCTTTACCCATATGAGGAAGTGAATTTGTTTTCCTGCCAGGCTCTGCAGGAATACCTCTGTTATGCACGTCTGATGAGTTTCCAGAAGGTAGCATCCTCTTACGGGTCTTCCTTAAATGAATTTCCAAAGCATCAGCCTGCCTCTCAAGCTCCTTCCCTCTCTTAAAGCTCTCAAGGCCTCCTCAGTTTTCCCATCTCCTTTCAGAATTTTATACTTCTTTTTTTCCTCCAAAGCTTGCTGACGTAATTCATCAGGAGTGATGGATCCCACATCAATACCTAAAATATTAGGCTTATCATTTGAGATGAGTTGTTGTATTTCTCCATCATCGCACCTAGAAAATCCCTTGGTACTTGAAGATGATGCAGTGTCAACTGGTCTTTGACCACTGGGAACTTTGTCACTGATTGACTGCTTTCCTGATTCCTCTTTGTTGTGACCAAGAATCTGGTTCAAAATTTCATCTTCATCTCTAGGTGTTGATTTCATGCTCCCTGGAGGAATTGAAATGAATATTCAAAAGTATGGAACTGTCTAGTGTAGTAACAAAGTAAAATGCACAAGTGCTACTCCAATGTAAAGTAGCACAGGTTCGAAAGAATCAATCAAATTAAAGAAAGAAACCAAAAAAAAAAAAACCTCTTCCAGTCTCACGTCCCTGTCGCATCTAAACCGTGCTGCCTCTTCTAGCTTCTTACAAGGTTCACAAATACGCACAGGCGAATCACCTTGTCCACGCAAAACCATTCTTTGTTGGGTACAACTGTTGCAAAACAAGCCCCCACATCTCCTACAGTGATGCTGAAATATAAAATAAAACAGCCAAAAGTTAAATACAGGACAGATATTTCAGTGAGTCCAATCATCCAATGAGCAATCTTCCAGTATTATGGGTCTCACTTTCATATTATTTGTTAATTGAAACCAAATATTCCATGAACCATCAAACTAATAAAACAGAATAACATAGAAATAGTGAGTTAACCTATCTTATAGAAGTTACAGAAAAAATACCAAGGAAGTGGAATCAAAAGTTCAAAACACTATCACATGGCAAGGATAAATGTTCCTCTCTATGTTAACATAAATGAAAGGTAAGTGAAAATTTTGGACATATCCTCAAATGGGAAAATGAGCAGTAAATGAACTACTGTTCAACATAGCTTCATAGATCAAACAGAAGCAGCATAGTACAACACATTATTTGGCAGCAGGAATTGACTCTTCTAATGCAAAGACAATAAGTTAAGATGCAGTTGGGATCAATTCAGAAGCAATCTACTTCATCATTATACATACAAAATCTCTTATTATAATCATTTAATTAATCTGATTAAGAAAATCAATTCAGCATAACCAGATTATCCCAAACGGATCAGTGACAACTAATTTTCAAATTTACTTTTTCCATGAATAAATAAATGGCATGAACTTGATATAAATAAATTATTATCCGTGACGAACAAAAGGATTTGCAAATTATAAAAAACGCACAAACTTTAAAACACCGAAGCCAAAAACAAATGAGCATAACGACAAATTTCCAATCTTTCGTGAACAAATGCGTGAGAACCCGCAAAACGAAAAAAATCCAACATTCCACAGGGAAAATAAAATCATGGGTTTTCTCTCTAATGGCAAAAAGTTTATATATTTACCCAAAAAAATAAAAACAGAACCCATAAATAAACAAACAAATAAATAAAAGGAAGGGGAAATCGAGAATGAGGAACCTTGCGATTGATGAAGGTGAACTGAGCGGAACAGCCTTGGCAGTTTGAGGCATCGACCACCCAAGTATTCCCTCGCAGCGAAGGCTTTGGCGGCAACCCGATCTTCTCCAACATCTTGCTCCTTTTTTTCTTTTGCGTGTTCTTAGGATTGAATTATAAAAGGAGAGATAAAAAGAAGAAATCAAAAGAGAGATAATAAACTATGGTTGGTGGGAGAGTGGGGAAGTGAAGGAATAGTAACGAAGAAGAAGAAGAAAAGCGGTGAATAATGGTTGCAAGCAGCTGGTGATCACGGATTGACCATCACGAAACGCGTACACAGCTCCGGCTCCCGCACGCCCAGATGTACATAACTTGTCTCGAGAGCCAGTACGCCGTCGTTTTGATTTACTTTTTTTTATTTCTTAATATTTTCAGTTAATGTTTATTTTATCCATTGACTTTATGTTTGTAACTCATTTAAGTTTATAATTTTTAAAATAAGTCAAATTTATATTGCAAAAAGTGAGTTAAATGAGTCTCTCATTACACTTTTATTTAATATTTTCTCAATTAAATGAAAATATGTAATTTTAGATGATATATTGACATATCATGTGTTATCTAAAATATAATGAAATTTAATGATCATTTTAGTGTTGAATTATATAAAATAAATCATTTTACGACTTGAAAAGGATTTAAATGACTCATTTTATGTAATTTTAAACACTAAAATGAATCATTTTAAACTTTATTATACTTTAGATGATATAAATTATATCAAAATATAACTTAACATTACACATCATCATTTAATTAATAAAATGATAAATAAAAAGGGGTTGATAGACTAATAAAATTGATATTTTTACACAGTTATTTTTAATCATATTTTGCCATACTAATAAAATATGGTTAACTTCACCCTACTACTTTAAAAATATATATATATAGGTGAATTTGATCGAAATACAGTACTTTTTCTTGGTAGTGATATAAAAGATTTTTAAATTAAATCCTAATAACAAAGGGATATTCATTATTTAGAGATTAATTAAATTAGATGCATATAATTTATCATTCAATTATATTATTCTATTTGTAAAACTTTTAACACAACAGGTAGTGGAGTAAAATATTTTTATTAATATCACAATGGATGATTAGATATCTTTGTAAAAAAAATTTACACTATGGTTGTAAAGTGATTCAATGCCGTCCTTTACTTTGGTTGTTGTGCTGACATGAATCAGATCATATATTCTTCGATACTTGAATTAAGAAATAAACAATTTTGTTTTCATGTAAATCCACTAATAAGTAAAAACAATGGGACAGATATACCTTGTACACATGAACCCTTTTTTTTTTTTTGACATGGTTATACATATGAACCTTAATAATGTAGACAAAGCGAAGCTCATGGCATCAAGCAAACGTAAATTATTAAGTAAATGAAATTAATGATTTATTGACAACACACGGCTTGTGTTGAATGTTGATGTCACGTGGCAAAACAGATAAACCAAAAACAAGCTGAACACTATAGAATTGTTTAAAAATTAGAACCCGTAATCATGAATATTAAATTTTCCACATTTTTAAGATAGCTGCTGCAAAATGATGAAACATAAAACTAAACCGGATTATTTTTTTTTTTTCTCACCAAAGAAAAAAAGTATCAATTTATGCATTAAAAGCATGCTACAGTGACCTCCATAAGCAACAGCTCTTTCTCCTTCACCATACAGACGAAGTAAAAAAAGTGTTTTCCATAGCATATGATAGGGGAGGCATGAAAAAAAAAAAGAAGTAAACCATTGTGTTTGTAGATTGGTATCGTCATAACAAATGCTATGCAACTCTGCAACCAAATTTAATTCTCTCATCCTTGTGAATGAGAAAGTAATGAAAGCCAAAGCCACTCCATCATGTGCTCTGCAATTTAACAGTTAGTATGAATCCAGTGCTAACTCCAACAATGAGTCCCAATTTTCCACCAGAGTTAATAACCATTGATCTGAGGTCTTGGAGTAGGACCGACTAGTCTTGAAAATGGCATTTGTGTCCGGCCAGTGTTCAGACCCCTTTGACCTGGAAACCTATCATTTATTTTTGGATCTGATACAGATCTGGAGAATGCTTGTGCAAGTTCAACAGCCGAAGCTGCTCTTCCGTAGCGCACACCAACAGCACCGAGAGATGATTTTGGCTGCTCTACAGGCTTACGCCATGTCTCAGGTGAAGGTTGCCTCTCGGGGACTTGTTGCCTATCGGTCTCCCTCACATTTCTACGATTATCACCGCTGCCGCGCCAATTCCTCCTCTGCACATGACCTCTCTCCGCATCTACCCTTTGCTCCTTCCTTTCAGGTTTTCTGCTGGTCCTTTGATCATGAAAAGTATCCTCATTTTTCTCACCATGACGAGTCTGGATTGAATGATCTGGAATTTTCTCGGCCCTCAAGATATTATGTTCAATCCTTCGCACAAGACATAAATTATTAGCAAACGTTGAATCAGACTTGGGTCAACAGTGGAGGCGAGTGGAATGACATACAGACAAACAAAAGGAGGTCTATACCTATTAGTATGCTCAACCACATCATAACTGTTGATTGCAACATCATCAATTCCTTGCTCCTTCAATACCTGGAGAAAAGATCAGCAATATTAAGAAAATAATAAAGCATAAGTTCTAACTGGCATTCATGATATAAATATATGAAAAAACTTACTAGTTCTCTGGGAAGCACCACCAAATAAGGCATTCCTAAAATCAGTTCAATAAATTCCATTAGTAAACAGGAAGCCATGAATAAGTAACCAAATAAATGTGCTGAAAGTAGCCCATGCTATTTCATATTAAACACAGACTAAAGACTCAAAATGAACTTAAAATGTTATGAAGTCCAACATGATCATTCCTTCATATACACTCTGATTTTATACGAATGCAGAAGAATTCTTCTAATTGGCAGGTCAGGAAACATTAAACATGAATAAAGAATCCCAAAATATGCTAATTTGTAAAAGAGGCCAGGGTATGTAAAAGTAGGCCATCATTGAGAACGACTAGATTCAATATTTTTAAACTTTTGGAAGAGATGGTTATTGACAAATATATGTATAAAATAATGCCAGATATCATGTTACAAAGCATTATCATAGTCCCAACAACCATATGTTATTCACAACTACAATTATTCATGATCATATGTTATGAGACTCACCAACAACCACATCCATAACAATTCACAACACCAAACATTAAAAGAGCATTCCGCATATGACAAGAAGAACATCAGACATAAAATAATTAATCTTGGAATTAATTCTTACGAATGAGGAACCAATTTAGGAATTGAGGATGAGCAAATGAGACTATTCAGTTGTTTTTCAAGTCCTTGGAATTGTTGTTTTATATTCTTATTCTAATTCTAGTTCTAAAAAGGTATTACAGATATTAAGTTTGGAAGTGGAGAGCCGAATTCTGATTACTAGGTTCAATTCCAAGCATAAACCAAGCCCTAAGCCTAGTTTTCCTGAACTGATGCTAAATTTTACAATGTACTAATTACTGAATTTGAAAATGGACCATGAAACACAAGCATAGAATTATCACTACTTATAATATGTCTCTATGTTTAAAAATCATAAATGTAATCCCATGGTTTCTTTTCCAAATCATGTTTAACAATAAAATTTATTAATCAAATTGAAAAAATGAACAGTATAGGTAGGGAACTGAGAGAAAGACAGATGAGGCACATCTAGAACAAAAATAATTGATGAGCTACTAACTTTGAAAATGCAGGGATGAACATTTTTACAAGGCAGTGCAAACTAACCTCCCTCCTCATGTGTGGATGCTAGCATTATCCTTTTTTTTTTTTAAACTGGAGAACAATACCATTATCCTATTCCTCAAAGCAAATAAATCTTGTGGACATTCAAGTCACTTTGCTAGGGCCAAGTGACAAATCTAATATAGTCTTTTTGAGACTATCAACACTTCTCCACCTTGGTCTTACCTACCTACTTTTATAATCCTTGGAATTCAGTGAGCACACAGCATCTCCTCCAATATATAGACCACCATCAAATTTTTAAGATGGTATATAACTCAATTTCATAGATAGCAAGAGTGAGGAAGCTAGCATTCCCAATTCAGACATACACAGGCCCCTTTTGTTATTTTCAATAAATTTTTTGCACAAGTGAAGAAATAATAACATGTACTTTCTAATGGAATTTGGGAGTATGAGTGTGTCTCCCTGTGTGTTAAGATTTGGAATCATGTCTTCCTCCTTCCTCCTTGTTCATTGTAAACAGAAAATATTGTAGCTGTAGTAAATAAAAATCGCCTTTCTTCCTAAACAGCACATGCAACCTCTTATTCACATGGGACATGAACATGAGGTACTCTTCACTCTGCATTGGTCAAAGAC
>JAMLFY010001143.1:0-16871 GCA_030441495.1 Dalbergia oliveri
AACCAAAAACTATGTTTGGAAGTAGTAGGCCTTAGTTGTTCAGCCCCTGGATTTGTTGTTCCTTTGTTAAAGTTCGTTACAAGAAGGATAATTTAACGTTGTGTTTATTGAGAGGAACAGTTAATATCTATAGGTAAATAAATGCTTAAATTAGACCTCTAAAAATATTCAACAATCCAAACATTGAATCCATCAATAAAAGCATTTTTTCTAAAAAAATAATTTTAACATTTATTAAATATCAATAAAAGCTTATAAGTATTAAGTTAATTATTTTAAAATGTTGATTATTAATTTAGTTATTCATAATTAGAAATAAGCATTATATTACCTTCAGACCAAAAGTATTAAAATGAAATTAATGTTCACTTTAGCTTGGCTTGGTATTGTTATGATTTGTTTGAGAGTTGCTTAGCTTTTTGCTGAGTTCTCTAAAATTTATTCTTAAAAAATTATAGTAATATTATAAGGTAAAATAATGTACAAGTTACTCTCAAGAAAGATAAGCCACAATAATTATATTTGATAAATATATTATAAAATTGCTCTTAGAATCAAAAGTGACTATAATGAATATAGATATTAAAAAGGTAATTTCTACTTTTGTTCTTAAAATAGAGTGAGTTTAACTCAATATCAAAAGCTAGCTCGGAGAGGAGGGTTGTCCAAGGTTTTATAAAAATTATCTAGGTCATATCTTTAAATAATGTGGGACTATAACACACCCCTTTCATGACTAGGGCTAGTCATCTAGAGTGTGAAGTTTGCGGGATTGAACATTTGTGGGTATGATCCAATAATAATCATGTGATAGACTCTGATACTACTTTAGAATTGAGTGTGCATAACTCAACCCCAAATTAAGAACCAAGGGGAGAGGGTTATCCAAGGTTTTATAAATGATATTTAGGCTATATTCTTAAGCAATGTGAGACCGTAACATTTACTGTCATTAAATAAAATAACATTATATTAGTCTTTAGAGAGCATAAATTAAAACAGCTTAGAAAAGTAACTCATGATATGCTCTAAAAAATATCCATGACTTTTAAAAATCTGGGCAAAAAATATTACAACTTTTTTATTTACCAACGAAAAAAAATTGATTTATATTTTTTATAAGATGGAATACTCCGTTGGAGAACATTACCAAACCTAGTTTTTAAATATTAAAAGAATAAATTTATAGCCAAAACCTTTGAAAATTAACTTAATATTTTATGTATTCTAAAGAACCAATTTTAATTTTGTTTGGTTACAAAAGAACCAATTTTAATGTGTGTTAAGAAATCAAAAATAAAAATTATAAACATTTGTTATTTGATACTGTCCTTGTTAAGTAACTATAATAGATAATAAATGTTAATTTTAATTCTTGAACATATTTGTCGGGTTAACAAAGCCCTTTAGGTATCTTTATAATTTTTAACGAGTTTGTAGAGCTAGGTTTTAAAAGAATTCAAGTAAGCAACAGTTGCTAATCGCTTGCAACCTGTCACCCGCCACTTGTTTTTCGCTACCCGTGTTCTAAATATTCAATGCGATTATTAGTTTATTATTACCATACTTTGTTCTTTTGGTAATTACCATACTATATATACTAGTATTTAAGTTTGTTCAATATACGAGATAAAAGATAAAATAATTTGATGAGCTAAACTTAAATAACATCCAACAATTATTTCAAAAAATAAATTAACATAAAAAAATCGAACTCCACCTACTACTCAAATCCTTTCATTGCAAGGAACCTGATCCATGGTAAACCAGAGGTTGCAATGAAGCATTTTGTTCAGGAGTTGGTAATGTGGCAAGACAGCTCAATTTGTGTCACGCGCCCTTAGTTTTTGGCTACCTGATTTCATAATATTCAACTCCATTAGTTACCAGCACATGGGTATGAGAAATCATAGAGCCACAAAGCCAAAAAATAAATAATCGCATTTGAGTCAGCCTCTCTTCCTTTCTAGAGCTGTACTTTTGTTAATCATATATAGATCGGTTGAGTCAAAGTGTCCATCCATTTCAGGAAATAAAGGAAAGGATCAAAGTGACAGTTGATGCGTTCTTTTTTTCAATTAAAGAGACAAATTTGATTGACGCTAAGAAAGCAAAGCTAAATGGGTTGGTGACTGGTGAGGTAGTTTGTGACTGTGACTGCAGATCCAGGAGACAACCCGCTCACTGATTTGCATAGCCTCTTTTGTTTTCTTTTCTCTTGTTTTAATTTTGTTGACACTTAACAGGGTTTTAAATTACAGTTATGGTCGCAAGATAAGTTTGGAATTGTTGCAATTAGAATAATGCAATTATTGTGACATATTGTGATTGATGTGGCATGGAACTTTTGTTCTTCTTACACATGGAAATGTTGCGGTATATTGTGTTGTGATGCAACCCACTGCAGTCTTGATGTAATTACGTTGCAGTCATAGTTTTAAATTACAATTTTGGTCGTGGTTGCACTGTGATGTGGAAATTTGCAAAAAAAGACATTGGCGTGATAATCACAATTGCTACTACTATGCAATTGCAAAAGCCACTGCAACAGCAATATTGTAGCCGTAATTTGAAACCATGGTTGCAGTCCAATCTTATGATTTGAAGTTGCACCATAATTGCAGTGTGAGGTGGTTGTGGTTGTGCCCGCAGCAGGTATTGCGACGCATATGTGATGCGATCTTGATTTAAATCCTTGGCTTTGATGTTTTTTTCCTCCCTTTGTTACGGAGGTTAACACAATTTTGTGATGAATAGTGAGCGACAGCTAATGATGCACATAGGGTTGCATACAGCTTTATGGCGTTTCGAGATTGAGGTGGGTCGCCTGAAAGAAACCACTGTGAAGTAACCCTAGCTAGCAGCTAAAGCAGAGGCAAGAAAATACACGTTTAATGTTACATGGTTTGGTCACTTTGAGGAGACAATGTTCCGAATATTTTTGAATATTACGTGAAAAGCCTTTCCCCACAGCGACACGTTCATGTTTGTGTTCAAGGGAGGAAGGAACCATTAGTTCTGAAGATAACTAATCGAATACGCTGAAGTTTGCTTTGATGAGCGTTTCGATCCATATATATAATTGATTTTCCAAAAAAAATAATGTTTGTTCATTTTTACCAAAAAAAATGAAGGGATTAAAAATATAATATACATATAGTAAATTTTTACTAACTTGAAAAATAAAAATTCAATAAACACCGAAACAACTTTACAGAAATTTTGCCCATTAATATGAACGTACATGGGCATGGTTTAATTCGTTGTGCGATATGTTATCAAATTGAGTTTGGGATAGAAGTGTTTCAAAGTTTTTATATTATGAAAAAAATCTATAGAGAACTAAAAACTTTTGGTAAAATTGAGTTGTCTAAATGATGTCTCATTTGAATAAATGAATGAATCATACCATTTTATTTCATCAGACCACTCTCATATTTTCTATAAAAATTTCTTGCAAACTTTTTCTTTTGTCTAATTAAGTAATATTACTTCTTATTTAATGAGTGCTGAATGAGTTTGTTTTAGACACATAAAAATAGCATATTTTGGGATTGGGGTGAGTCAACTGATATTTAGGGTCGATTTATTTCATATCTTAAAAAAGTAATAATGAAAACTTAAATTTTATACATAAATGAAAAAATTAAAAATTAATTTTTGTTAGAAGCTACTCTTTTTATTTTTTACAAAAAACTTAAAAACTAATTTTCTTTAAAAAAAATTTAATTAATTTTTAAACATTATTCAAATATATGAAAGTATTTTTTTTTTTTGGGAAAAATGATTTTTAGTCCCAAAAATCTCGTCAAAACCCCCTAATTTAATTTGAAAATCAAAGTGAAAGTTTGCCGTGCTGCATTTGTTGTTTCTTTCGTTTTTTATAAATATTTCTCTATTCTTGTTTATTTTTTAAAATTTAATGAAGTATTAATTATTTTTCTAAACTTTATTTTTAGTACGAATGAGTGAAAGTACTGTAAACATATTTGTTACTATATTTATGTAGTACTTATCAAACTCATTGCTGACAGACATATAAATTATGAGCTTTTGTGTGTGTGTGTGTGTGTGTGTGTGAGTGCTTTGTATCCTCTTCACAAATCTTTCAACATTTTTTTTATGAGGGCAAATGTTTCAATATCTTCGTACTTGAAACACTATTAAATGAAAAACCAAATTAATATATTTTTCTTTATTTAATTGAAAGAATTAATTTATTTTGGGTACGATACAAGAGTTTATTAAGATGATATAGAATTATTCATAACTTTATATTTAGACAAAAAATTTCAGAAATTGGCCCCATTACATAAATGCATTGCAAATAAAATAAAATAAAACAAGAAAAATTGAAAGCGACTTAAGCAAAGCAACGATTTGATGAATGGGTTGCTAAAGACAAAAGCTGTCTTAAAAACTCAGGGGTACCTACTTAGGTCGTAACCCCTTAACTATCATTAGCAAGCAATGGAAATTAATGACATCGTCCAAATTCATGGACATCTAAACCTATCGGAGCAAACAACAACGAATATGGTCTCCCGTTTGGGTAGACAATCTGATTGATCTAATGGGTTGAAGCATTGTTACGGTACTATGATGCCAATTACTTCTTATTAGTAGTTACTCTAGGGAAACCAAGCAATTTTGTTATATTAAAAAGGTAATATATAATTGTAGCCAGATACAAGAGGGCAAACACAGTTTCCCAATAATAACTATTAATAAGGAATGAAAGTAGTACATTAAATAAAATGAGAGACCTTAAGCTTTGTAGGTGGCAAACACCCTAAATGATTGTCCATGAAAATTCTAAAGCATATATATACTTTCTTCAACATTAGGCAGGAAATCATAAAGCTGTAGTCCTTGATGGGCACTTCGGAGTTCGGACAGTACCTACCTTCCCTTTTTTATTTTTATTTTTAATTTTTAATTTCTCCTTAAACTTGAATGCTCTCCGTCAATTGGAACTTGTAGGTTTGCTTTAATTAAAGCAATTAAGGGCAATCTCTATCCCTAGGGTGATTAAATCACCCATTAGTTAAACGCGGAAGTGATTTAAAGGAAGAGATAGTGGCGAATAATACAAGAGGGCCACGTGGTTTGTAGTAAAAGAGTGTTATTAGGGCATGTGAAACCCTCGTTTAAGTGCCCCCCATAACACCCTCCGGAACATACACAAACATTAGTCACTGGGACCATTAGAAAGCTAGGCTAGTCCACTATGACAAGTAACATGCATGAAGCTCACGTTAGTCCATTCTTCGCTCTCTAACGAGGAGACATTGCAATGGCCCACGGGCCACACACTTGCTTCCCTTTCTTCAATATTGTAGGTCCCCCAGCTAGCATTTGATTAGTGTTACCAGGATAAAAATATGAATACACTGAAAATACAAATCTATTTTAGTAGAGAAGACAAAAATAGAGAATAGAAAAATATAAAATTTCTGGATCTTCAAAATTAAAACATGATCCATAGATAAAAATTTAATATTTTTTTCTTCCAATAATACTCATATATATATTTATTATTTACATCTCTATCTCCACTATTTTCATTGTCTTTTTCCTGTTCCCTACCCAATGCTATCCTAAAGGCCCTATATATCTACCTAATACTATCTCTCTTCTCTCGGTCATGCTCTTTCCTCAGTGTGTATGCGTATTTTGCGTGCATAAATGGGTGAAATGGATCAACGTCTCTACCCTATAAGGTAGTCACGGTCAACGAACATTGCATATACTGTCTCAAATTAATGAGCCAAATCAGCAATTTTATAGCATAAGAAACACGGACTTCTAGACGTACGAGTATGTATTCAAGGCTTAATGTGAATAAGATGGCATGAAAATGCACGTATAATTTTTTCATAAATGTGAGCATTATTTTTAGTCATGAGATTTTTTTCTAATCCTAGAAATTAAATCTCTATAAATATTTAATAAGTTCAACTAATTACTAACCAAATTACCTGGTTAGCATAAATATACTTTTGACAAAGATCAAGTGAACACATCGAAATTATTAAAAATATATTGTGTTTATTGTCATCACATACTATTTTTATCCCAAATTGATATTTTGGGCTAACATGTAGAATGTCCCAACTACTAATTAAAACCATAGCAAAGAGGAGTAAGAAGCAGCAAGTTATTAAAAAAAAAATTGATAACAGCGAAACCAGTAGAATATACGGAAGGAAAATTGTTATTGTAAAAAATTTCACAACGTTGTTCATTGACTTGATGACGGTTTCTGAATGTTGCTGAGTGATAAACATTGCGATTTTTTTCATATAATGATAAACGTTGTGAAATATCAACTAGAAATAACGTGCATTTCATGATGTAGACTTACGGCATACTCAGATTTCAATATCTCACCGTCCATAAATCCATATATGGAATGAATGAAATTGATGGGCAATTAACACACTTCTCTTTTTGGTCAGAAAATTAACGCACTTCAGTACTTCACTCTAGAGTAGATGACAAATCATACATAAAAGAATATATGATTCCACTTGTAACAAATATTCACACTTAAGAAGATATCTAAGGTTCGGTTAAATAGCTAAGGTTTAGTTTTAACCAGTAAAAATAAAATGTAATTTTTATGTATATATATTTTGGGATAGATAATTTTTTATGTATAGTTTGTTTCTTGGGTACATTTCTTTATGTATAGTTAACTCAGACAAACTAATTGAGAACTATATCTCAAATCTTGTTAGGATTTTTTCAACGACTGCTTACAAATAATAAAAAAAAAAACTAGTTTTCATGGTTTCGATGTATTTAATGCATACTAATTTTTCAATCAAAATTTTTTTATTTTTCAGTGTTTTTAAAACACTTATTAACAAGAGCAATTTTGTTATAAAGGAAATAAAAAGATGTTATTTGGAAATTGGCTTGGTTAATTTCAGTTTTTAGTTTTTCTTTCATAAAATCCTGAAAACTAAAAACTGAAAAATTGAAAGCAAACATATCTTTTTTAGTTTTGGTCCAAATAAAAAAAAAACCAAGTTAATATAGGGAAGTCAGAACATGAATAATTACATGGCTTAGGATTAGTTGGTTCTCTGCATTAAGGACCAACCTTAATCCACCTTTTATTACCATTAGATATAACATTAAAATAAATAGATGGTTTAGGTTCAACAATAAAAAAAAATAAAATTGAAAGCTTTAAATAATTTTTGAAGATTACAAATATACCCATCTTCCCTTCCTCCTCTCACAAGTAGCCAGATCTGGAAGCAACGCAAAGGTTGAAAGCAGCCATGAAAATAGTAGCAATAGCAATTGGATTACAAACATCTAAGAATGATTTCAAATTTTGAGTAACCAATATCAGTGAATGTTGATAATGCTGGGTGCTGAAGACATTAATAAGACATTAATGGCACTACATCATCTTTAAACAAATATATCCCATCGCTCTCTTCACCTACTGACATATGGTTGTGAGGCCATTTTTCATGTAACTTCTACGCCGAAAAGTTCAAAATGTTACTATTTTCATAACATTGTATGTTGATAGAAAGTTCAAAAAAAAAAAAAAAAGAACTTTTTGATGATTTAGCTTGTATAGTCATGATATGGGTTTGGGTATTGCCTTCTTTGATGAGTTATCTTGTGTTAGAGATGTAGTTTGGGAAGACCTTACTATGTGATTTAACCATATGGTGTGTATTCTTTCTAGTTTTATTTTGGGTGTTTTTCAACCCATTATCAGAAAAAAAAATTATTGTAGTAATAGTTACACGGTGGTTGTAGTTTTCAGTGATGAACGGATTAGATACGATACTGATGAGGTCAAGGTGGAGATGGGTGATCAAAGAGAATGTTGAAGATGGAGAAAATGGTGAAACATGAGGAGAGTTCAAGTGAATAATTCAAAGAAAAAAATTAAAATTTAATTAAGACTAATTTAATAAATTTCAAAAAAATTTTAGGATGAAGTAAGGTTGATCCAGACGACCAGCTAATCCATATCTAAATTACATTTATGCAGCGAACATTAAAGACCATGAAGCAGACCTAGTCCGAGTTGGTACCGTCAATGCAACAGTTATGCTGTCTCACGGCAGTCACGTGGGTCATGGAGAGCATCAGGACGATCGCATGTAGTGTTGGCCTATCGAACGCCAATGTGTCTCACTTGCTCACCAACCTCTTCTTGGATAATTATATGCTGCTTAATCAGTCCAAGTCAACCAAAGAGAAGCCCCACCCAGGCCATGATTCATTCCCTTCTCCGATGGCGACTTGACGCGTTGAGCCCAACCTTGAAAGCGAATGCACAGAGTTTTCCTAACTTTGGTCCACCTTCAACCTGATCTGCACTGAACTTTGATTTGTTCATTTCTGACCTTATTACTACTGATTCATTGATGTGAATTGGTAAACAGTCTCTGAATCAAAGTCATCATAAATTCGTTTTTATTGTATTGTGTAGGCAGGTTTCGAAATCTCATCAAAATAACATGCTGTAAACTGGGTTTATTATATAAAGCTTGTAAACTGAAGTGCATCTGAATAAAATTGAGTTTAATTTGCCAGTATTTTTAGGACAATTGTTAAGAAATTAAAAGTAAACAATTTGATTAAAACAATGAAGTCTTTTATATACGTCGGAATTTGGAATTAAACAATCGAAACTTTACATTACAAAGTGTACCACAAGGTGCACCGCAGAATTTGAATTACGGTGCATTAAAGACCTCCGCCCTACCCGAAATTACCCGGACACAGGGGCGGAGGGTCATATAGGGGAGGTGGCCAATCGTGAAATTTTTTTTTTCTTGTATATTTATACATTTATATATATTTGGCCATCTCTAAAATTTTTTTATAGATTAACTGGAAAATTTTATTGAATAATATATTACCATTTTTATAAGAAATTAAATAAGTTTAATATGCCAATAGTTCAATGTTATCATCCACCCATGTTTTTTATTTTTGATTGTTTATTTCTATCTAAATTAGAAAATGCAATTTTAATATTTGACCTTAGTTCTTATAAATCTTTTACTTAGTTAGATATTTAAATATTGTAATAGAAAATATATTGTGTATTTATGTGTTTCTTGAGGATTGATTGAAATGTTTATTTTTATCTAGAATAAACCCTTATTTGGTTTTTGACAAAAACAGTGGTCCTTCAAGCAGTAAAAGAATTGTGATCCCTCACCATTTTAAATATAGGAAAAATTAGTCTCTTTTTAATATTTACAGAACAAATTGATCATTAATGATTTAAAATAGTCCAAATTAATTGCTAATAAAATAAAAATAAGATAAATAAGTTTATCAAAATATTGAGAGTAGACTAATTTGTTCTATATTTTTTATTATGGTAGGGACAATGAAATATTTTTTTTAAGAAACCAATTTATTCAATACTATTTTTAGCATAGACCAACTTGAATTTTATTCTATATATATATATATATATATATATATATATATATATATGTTGTGACTTTCTTTTAAAATCTATATATTAAGTAAACCATGGAAGATATATTATATTTTGCATGTATATTGTAGTATGGGCCTCCCCTAAATTAGTGTCTAGCTCCACCCCTGCTAACATTGCATCAATAATTCCTGAGACTAAAATAAAATGAAATGTAGATCGGGTGCTACATAATTCCTTGGGGCGTGACCTTGACGGTCCTTGGCATGTAGGCATAAAACAGAGGCATTATCAAGCTATGGGTGAGTTTGTGGAAATTGCATAAATGACCCAAAATGAAAAGAACAAAATGATAAAATTACATTTGATCTCATTTTTAGTTTCTCAACTAGTGTCATAACTACTGTTTAAAGGTTTTAATTAAATGGCACTTCCTCCATTTTAATATATTTGTCATTTTTTTGACCTTTTAGGGTTTTAAAATATCTATTCATTTATAATATCAAAGTAGCATCAATTTTTTTCTTTCATTTATACTAAAGTGATTGAGAAAAGTAATAATGGCCATACTTAATTTTAAGAAAGAGAATAAATATAGTATTAATAAAAAAATTGTTTAGTATACATGGATAATTTTGTCAACTCATAATTTTATACATTTACCAAGTTTTTATTTGCCTTAATATATGTGTTATTTGGTTTTTAACAGATATATTGAAATGAAAGGAGTAATGAATATTAATAATTGTGATATCAATTATGCTTGGTTTGGTAATGCTCTCTTAAGGGTGTTCATATTTATTAAAGCATAAGACAAATTTTTGTGTTTGATGAATTGAAAAAAATGAGGTGCTTTTTGTTATAGTACCATGTTATATATTGTCATATGAAACACTGTATATTATTAAAAAATTAATATATTTATACTATCAGGTTTTATGGTAGTAGTACTTATCACATCGTATGTTATCTATATCACAAATAATTGTAATGCTAAGTAAATGCTTAATTGAAAAGTAAAATTATAATTACCTAAACAATTTTTTATAGTTGTCTATAAGGGTGTATTTTTCATTATATACTGATTTTTAAAAATAAAATTATGGTAGAAGATTACTTTATATTAGTTTTATAAATTTGATAGGGTGGAGTATAACTTAATCAAATCTCAAGTTAGGTGGTCTGAACTATTTAATGTAATTTGTTGCAGTTAACACAAAATATTGTTGAGATTTTATTATTTTATATTTAATTATCCAGAATATCATTTTTTACGCCACATTTTTGTATAAATTGTTAAACAAGTTGTGCTCAATATAATAATTTTGTTGATTTATTTTTTTAAAATTTAATTTAATTTAATTTTATGGCTATTATTAGTGAGATTTGTGTGATGAGTTTAATAGCAGATCAAGAAGAGAGTATTGCTTTTTAAAAAATTCAAATATAAATAAACACCAAATGCACTGGAAGGGGAAGCCTAGGGAAACCTTCGTCAAACTTTCCATCTTGCTTGATTTGCGTATTCTCTGCTTCTCAGCTTTTATAACTTTGGTTTGTTCGTTTTTAACCAACCTCTAAATTCACAAAATGCCTCCTAACTTTATAAATTTGCAATAAGCTACCTAGACCATCATGGTCCACAACTCCACCCTCCCCATGTTAGAATCCTCCTTCCTTGGGTCAATGATTAGTATTTACGGATAGGTACTACGTTACATGTTGATGTTTAATGAAAGGCCTATGGGGAATGCTTTTGGTCTTTAAGGCCTATGGGTTTTATGTTTAGGGCAAACTAGCCCCGTTAATTGTTCTTCTAGGTCAATTTGTTGGGCTACTAGACTCAGACATGTAATTTGTATTTTGGTCGAAAGACATGTAACTCTTTGCGTTGGGTTTTATTATATGAATCAATGACCTGAGACCAAAAAGAAAAGAAAATGAACCCCAACCCCCGCCCACTCTACAAAAAAAAAAAATCCAAATTCTGTCCTAATGGCCGCGCCCCCGCGCCAATGACACCAAAAAAAAAAAAAAAGACAACAGAGAAACGTTATAAAAAAAAATTAAAAAAAAAAGAAACAGCACCAAAAACCAAAAAGAGAAATTCTCTCGTGTTAAATGTTTTATAAAACATTGTCATATATAATTTCTCACAATTAATTCTTATATCTTGTTTGAATTCCACCCTTCAAATTATTTAAGATGAGAAAATCTATTTTTATCTTGCCACCGGTAACACCCTGCAATGCTCAATATATCGAGCAACCGTTCCATGTTCAACCTATATGCCACTCAAGATGATAATTCCTTTAAGTAACTTAATTCTTCCTATTACCTTCGCAAGCAAACATCCTAATGCTTCCATACCTGGTAAAACAGAGTTGCTAAATTGACAACATTACACTCACATGTTTATAGCAATACAAAAATATAAGAAATGTTGAATAATCAATTAAAAGAATTAAAAGATATCAATGGTATGAATTAAGGTGGAAAATTTGGCAGGATGGCTTGTAAGACAACTCAGTGGCAGCTTGCTCAAACTTCTTGGTAGCAGCTTCATTTTCTTCAATGCTTGATTCAGTGAAAAATTGTTTCCACCAAGATGAACTCCGCATCTTAGCCTTCACAAATGAAGCAGACGTGTTTGTTGTCAGCAATGATGAAAAAGTGGTCTTACAACACAATTCTAGAACAAAATTAGTATTATTTATGAGAAAATCAATCAGAGCTGTCCCATTCATTATGTATCTCTAACGTAGAGTTCCAGGGCAAAAAGAAGATTATAGAGGTAGAAAACTTTGATCAATTAGCATTTTCATTGTTGTTTCATTACGCATATGCTTTGTTGAAGGTTGATTATCTTGCGCCTGCATAGTCCAACTGCTAGAAAATCCTCAAAATTCCAAGAGGGTGCCGAAAGATAATGAGTCAACAATGTTTACGAAAATGATAAGTCAGTCTTGGATTGCCAGGCTCCAATGTCATTTTTATCGTCTTATGGTCACTGTACTCAAGATCGAATGAAAAAGTTAAAAAGATTCGTGAGGGATTAGCTGACAGGAGAAAGCCACTTACAGGGCGGCCGAATTTGGACAATTGTGCTACTTTAGCTCTTTGTTGACCTGGGTAACCTAAAAGCAAGAGAGGAAAATTACAGAAAAGTCTTGTCTAATAGAAATAACATTATCAAGAAAAAAAAAAAATCAATAGTCAGTTTGGTAACAGATGAAAAATTTAGAAGAGAACTTTTCATATAATAATAAAACTAATCACTGAATTAGCCACCCCACTTTCAATGTGTTTTAAGCTCAACATACATGTAAAAATCATTGAAAGATGAAACACATCCAACATGTAGAAGAAAAACAATGATATGGTTGATTGGAAGTATAATTAGTTGGAATAAGCAGAATCCATGTTAATTGGTGTGTGAGAGAATACAGCTACTTTTAAAAATGAAGTACCTGTGAAAATAATGATACCATCAGCAGACACCCTTGCTAGTTCAGGAAGAGTTTGGTTTAAATATTTTGGAGATAGGTAATCGAAGGCATCTGACACAATAACCTGCGAAAAAGACTTTGCCCTGTATGGTAAAGGGAATTTTATATCGGCAACCCGTACAATGCCTTTCTGTAAGAGAGCTTTGCAGCTCCTATCAGCATCCTCTATGTCATATGGCTCCACACCCCATGCTTCAGTATCCCCTTCTCTAAACAATTTGGAGACCACTGAACAACTCTCAGGGCCCACATGCAAAACCTTTTTCATTGTGCCGCCATATGCATTCTTCAAACAGGAATTGCTCTTTGAGCTTCAAATGTGCATGAAAAATCACCTGTAAAAGAAAACAATAATGAAAATTTGTATAATAAAACACAATGAATTATGCATTTTCAAGACAATGTAAGTAAAACAACAAACGTAATCTTTGCTCATTCAACTGTGCTTAGACTTGTTTTGACCAGGATTGACCAAAATTTTAACAGGTGGAGTATGCAAAACAAGACAAGTTTGTTCGTCCTTCAATTTCACAAAGACATAGTGCAAGAGGGGGGAGGGGGGACAGAGGAGGGGAAGAGCAGAAAGACGAAGAAAAGATGTCATCATAAAATCTGAAACTGGACAAAATAAATGGCATCTTATTGGAGAGTTAGAGGTACTTAAATTTTACATTATGCATGTAAATGGGGCCAATTGCAAATGAAAACAGAATATAAGTTCAACTTCTCATAACAAGATAGACAATATAATACAAACAGAACAAAAAGAACAACAAAACATGCTCGTCTGGCTGGGTCACTAGAGTGCAGGGCTGTCAACCTTGGGGTTGTGAGTTTGAGCCACATGGTGGGTGTTTTATTGTTTTTTTTAACTAATTATAACACTGCCTATATTGTGCTTTATTGCAAATCTCTATATAGTTAATCTCAAGGCCAGATCAAAGAGGAGGGTTGTATTAGATAGTTAATAGTAAAATTTCATCGAATCTTTATGACAATAAACTGAAAACAGAAATTGTACTAAATCTAATTAAGCCGTTGTCATCCTCCATTTTCATGTTAATGAACCTCTCTGATTACAAACCACCTCTCTGTTTATAAACCTTACAGCTAACTTGTCTTGGAGAAATACTACTTATGCAGAAATTTCAGCACAAACTCTGCACAACTGCTATGGTGGAAACAAACGCACCCTCTTAGACCTTTTTCTGTCAAACTCAGATACAGTGGCATCAGACTGTGTAAGTAGCATTTCTTGTTGTCTTGATTCTTTACAGGGAACACAAATGCAACACATTGGTAAGAGCCACCTAAGAACAAAACCATGGGGTCTCTTCTAGGATAACTAATTTATGCATACTAAGAAAACAATAATCAATACTGGTGCAAAACCCAGAAACACTGCCTACACTCCCTTGTAAATGGATGCTACATCATGCAAGAGAAACCAAAAAACAGTACTATAATCACAGGAAAATATCCTGTCATATGTACTTTGGACATGAGAGAGTCATGTCTCCATCCTCATCTTTCATTTTTGTATATATTTTTACGCTTTTTAAAATGAGCGCATCAATGGTGGAGATCAAAACATGACACTCTCATGTGTAAATTAAACATGAGAGGATCCTCTCCCTATAATCACAGGCGTTTCTCTAACCACCCTGGAGGAAGAGCTACTCAAGCAATGGGAGTCTTCAACCCATAAGGTTCATAAAATGAAGATTTTCCATGTTCCCTAGGAGCATCTTGATTTAAAGACTAAACGAGTATAGGATAGCTAATCAACATGTTAGTTTGCAGTGGTTCCCTAAAATAATTTCTCAATGCATGTAACTTGTTCAAAACTATATTAGCATTGCTTCTACCTAACATTCTGATGCAAAGGAATGCTAATGCTTTTGGTCAAGCGTAATGGCTTCTCAAAACAAAAACCACTATAAAACAACCAAGAGTAGAGTTTAATTTCTATGAATTGACAGTGTAAAACTTTTTTATAATAATCCAATTATACAATAAAACTTTTTTACAGTAATCCAATTATGCATTGCTATATTGTGGTTGAGTTTCATACCCACTACTTAAAAAATCATGCAAACAGGAGAATTTTGTTGGATTACAGCATAAAAACAGTGCCTCTAAACTAAACTCTTTACATAAAGCAGCCCAAATAACTACTGAAAATGTGATCAAGTCACATACATACCATCAACCCTGCTAACCACATCCTTTCTTCCTCCAACTAGACCTGTACACTTGAAAGCATAAGATTAACCAGCCCATAGACAAACATCGAAACGTCAAACATATTTGGACTTTGAATTACATAAGCCAGAAAAAGCATATATTTCTTATATTATAATCAAATAATAAGTTACTTAGATTTAGCGTCAGTTTACTATACGCTTAAAAAGGAGTTAAAAAAAATAAATAAAGCATAAATTCCCTCATCCAATCAATTTTCACACCCATATTTAAGTATAAGCTCTGGTTAAGGTTACTAAAAATGTTAAGTTTCCAAACTTTGCCATAAATGCGATTCTTTATAAACATAAAATCTCAATTTTCCAATGTAAACATTTCCTTTCTTCACTCCTTAACCAATAGGGCACTCGTTAGCAAAATCTATGTTTGTGAGTTTGGATTTTGGAGGGAAAGGGAGAAGAGAGGATTTGTAATATAATTTTACACAACAAATCCTCTTCCCCCTTTTTTCCAAAATTCAAACTCACAAACATACTCTAAATATATAAATATAAAATTGTAAAATGAGAACAGCATACAAATAAAATCTTGTTACCTGAACCGCCACAGGCATAAATAACGAGAAGGAAAGCACCCTGACAGTTTCAACCAAAGTTATAAAGAAAGAGGTCAATGTGGATCCTGAGTACGAAAAAGCAACAATCTAAAAAAAAAAAAGGAACAAACATAACAGAATGCAAAATTGAGGGGAAGGCACTGGAGAAATTAATCACCAAAAGGACAAGGCTTATGGATAATAAAGGTGAAGATTTTGATTTGGAATGCAAGACTCCCGAAAGGGGAAAGCTTCCGCCACGTCTCGCTGAACTTGATGGTCTTCTTGACATTACTTCTTGCGTGTTGCAAGCGAACTTATACTTTTATGTAAGCAAAGAAACAAGAGTGTAAAGTTGGATGGAATATGAAGAAGTGGAAGTGAGGGTGGAGATAGAGATACAAGTTGTGCAGTGGAGAATCACCTTAGATCACATTCACAACCGCGGTGAGAGTGTTAGATCTATGGGGGAGTCAGAGAAAAAAATGTGCGATGAGATGAGAGAGATGAAAGCAGCACTTCATTGCACCAACAACTTAACAGATCTGACAGGCTGTGCTCGGCAAAACGCGCTGCTGTGTCTCTGGAACAGTCGAACTCCACCATGAGAGATTTAATTAAAATAATATTAATAAGACTACAGTACGATACATTTAGCCCTTGAGTGCCCTTGAGAATAAGAAATGACATTTTATTTATTTGAAAAATCTCCATTCCATCCCATTTCATAAGTGTTTTTAGTGTATTCTTTCTGATTATTTAATTTTTAAATTATATATTAAATAATAAAATAATTATTATAAAATAAATAATAAATTCAATTTCTATACAATAATAAGGTAAAATATAATGTTGGTAGATAGCTTTTTACCTAATTTAAAACTTTCTTAAATTTTTATTAATTGATGATTAAAATTATTTATATTATTAGTTTGCAAAAACAAATTCATCAATAATATATTATATTAAGAGTTAACAATAATTATTTTAGTTAAAATTTTAGTAATGAGTATTTTAAATAAAGAAGATATAAAAATTAAATAAATATTTATAATAATATTAAAATATATAAATAAATACTAATTATTTTTCAAAACAAATAATACACGATAAATAAAATCAA
>JAMLFY010001144.1:0-16830 GCA_030441495.1 Dalbergia oliveri
TGGAATCTGAATACAAGTACAACATATATACACATAGAGATGAGAATATTATAAAATTCTCGGTAGTACTCCCTTAAGTATGGCAACACATTAGCAATTTCATCCATGTAAGTAATATCATGTGATGTCACATGCAAAAGTAATAATAAGGACAGTGATAACGGCTATACATTTTCCCTTATCAACTAGGAACTCACTTTGGTGCCATTTTCTCTTTTGTTTAACATAGGGAAGGCTTAATGTCACATCAAGAAGTATATATATAGTGGATCATTCCACAAAGGACAATAGACTGCTAGGACATGCTCATCATATCCGTGGTCATTGGACTTCATTTTTCCATTTTCGGAATCACACAGTTCTACTCCTAGCCGATACATCCATTGACTCATAAAATCCCTAGGAAGTCCTACTGGCCTTCCCTAATTAACCAGGATAAGCCTTGTTTCTTTTTTCCCTATATGTTAAAAGTATGCACAAGTGAAATGTATAAATTCTCTTTCGCATATGAGTAATTCTAGTACTTTTCTCTCTTCCTCAAAGCAAGCATAAACCATATATATGCATTCATGCACAATGTAATCCTTATTCTTTCCTCATAAATCAATCATTAGAGTTCATAGTATGCTTTCATTGTAACACCCTAGTTGAATTACAAGTCATTATAGTGCTAAATCAACATTTGAAATTCAGGTTCAACATGTTAGGGAACTGTTCTTAAGTAGCAAAATGTAGTTTCCATACCACCTGGTTCAATTCAAAGGCTTCCAAAATTCTTCATGACACTTCAATGTGTCTAGGAGGCTCTGTAAAAATTTCAAGACAAACAAATCTCTCTAACTCTTTCAGTAAATTGTACAAATTCAGATGGTCAGGGGCCACCGATTCACAGGGTAGAGAACAGGGTTCTCTTAATTCTTTACCATAGAAAATGATTGAACTAATTCACAATAAAAGTTACAGAGACACTTCAATATGTTATCAACTTCGTGTAAAAATTTCAAAGGTTCGTTCAATCATTTGCTATGGTAATAAAATTGGACAATCATATTGCTTCAGAATTGCAATCAACAGCCATAACTACCCATAACTACACCAGGAAATTCGTGCATAATTACTTGCTTCAGGAAAATCAAAAATCCAGGAGCTTAGTCCAAACTTCTTGTGATAAAAACTATTTTCTAACACCATCCAAACACACCACAAAAATTCATACATCAATATCAACAAAATAACAATCAATAGGACCAGAAATTTCAAACTAAAATTCATCAGAATGTTCAGAAAAATTTTGAAGGAAAAGGCCCAAAAAAACCCTACCCTTGAAGGCTAATGTATCCTTGACTTTAGTTTTGCTCTAAATGGAAGTCCTTCACCCCAAAGCTCTTAGAACACACCTAAACCCTTCTCTAATCAGTGATGGATGAGGTGATAAGGTAGAGGTTAAGATTTCATCGGTTATACTTGTAGAGGTTGAAGTGTAGAACAAGTCTAGTGAAGGAAGATTTTGATTTTGATCAAGTTTGGCTTAGGATTTTTGAGCTTGAAACTCAAGATTGTCAAGGGTTTTTAAGAAGAAAAATGGAGTTCTTGCTGGTTCTCTTCATGGCCGAAGGTTAGGGAGGAATTTATTGAAGTTAGGTGGGTCATATTGATCTTATAAGGTGTGATGTTATTGGTTAATCATAAAGCAAGATCTCTTCAATGAAAGGAACAAATATCAATGGCTAAGATTTGATCTTTTATCCAAGATGAAATCTTAGTTCATTTGGCATTTAAAAGGATACACTCCATTATTCTATAGAGATTAACTAGCCTTCAAATGTTCAGAAATTGACAACAACGAATTTTACCGAATGGGTGAAACACCATCAGAGAAAATCAGATATTAATTCAGAAAATTAATTCTAAGTATAAAATTTTCACTTCTAGCTATTTCTAACCTTATTCCCATGTTTTTCAAGACACTGAGTACCAAATTTAAGGTTTTCACTCTCCGCCTGAGCAGATAGGCTCGAATACTATACATTTTTTTTTGCTCGAACATAAAGTTGTTCTCATCATTACTACATAAATCAAAATCTTAATATTCTCATTAACAAAGCCTCAGTTAATTTCTAAAGAAAAAAACTAGGATGTTACACACCTAACCCTATTGGTGCCCTTGCTGCCCTTCGTCGTCTCGCCACACTCGACGTGTAACACCCTAATAATTAACCCAATATGCCTAGGTCGTACTGATTAATTACTAGACTTTACTCTTTGCTCATTCCTTAATCATGCTTTGAAAATACTTAGTGAAATTACGAGCCATTTTTTTTAAACATAATTGAAAATGTGAGCCGCATAACGTGAACGTGGTGGATAAAGGCGGAAAACGACAGACATATCATGAAGAACACATCATATTGGCTCCATCATATGACATCCATAATTACATTAACATAGATATTTGCCTACCAACAGAGTTAAGCTAAATGTAGGCAATCGAACAAAACATAAATAATATATGGATGGAAAAACATCTATAACGGCACCTGTAACACTCAGAAGATAGGAATAGATATCCAAGTTCACGCTCAAGGTCTCACGATACGTTCCTCAAGGATAATAAACTCACGATCAATGCATCTACCATGTGAGAGCATCAACGGGAATCACAAACATCACTATCACTTTTTGAAGACGAGATGGAAAGAAAGAAAGAGGGAATGAGAAACTTATAAAGAATCTAAGGGTACTCACCTCATATGCATCGTGTCATCATCATCGTCCCCAGGAACCTCGGGTTTCATTATGAAAATGTGAGCATGCTAAGATTCATTTATTTAGTTCGAAATATATTCAGGAACATTAATTCATTTTAATCATGCGTCTTATAATGCATCATAAACTTATCATGTCATGTTTATAATGAACTTTTTCCTTTCATATATATAACATAGTTATGCATAAGACCACATCATATTCAATTATCATATCATAAATACTATGCATAGAAGAACATCATATTTCTCATCATCATCTCATAAATACTATGCATCAGAAGAACATCATAATCACATAATACGTTACTGATTCCTTAGGTGACTTAAAGTCCTTCATCATCATTTTCAGGGCCACCCTATCTCCAAGACTTTGGAGATAATCTCATAGGTAGATGCCATGGTAGTCGTAACCAGTATATACTTATCCATTTTGATAGTAAAATCCCTACTCTTCCTTTGAGAGAACGGTTTAAGGGCAAGAACACCTTTGGTTTTCTTCTATAGTCTCTGATGAATCCAAAAAGATCATTTCCTTGTAACGCCCCAATTTTCCTAATTTCACTGTCATTTAGGAATCCGAATCACCATAGGTAAATATTCTATAAAAATTGAGACCAAACAATCCTTAATAAAGGAATATACGTTAGAAGAGAAGTTAGGAGCAATTGATAGGGTATTGCAAACCCAATTTCTCTGGAATGTAAAATGACCAAAATGCCCTTAAGGTTATTTTCTAAGAAAATGGGATGATGGGCCCCACCCATCCTACTGAAGGGGATGTTTTGATGTTAATAAGGGATTGTTTGTGTTATGTGTGTTAATAGAGGAGAAGAATCCTAATTTTGAGCTTAAACGCGAATGACCACAAAACGCCCTGCAACTCTTATCTTGATTGCAATGGGCTGACCATAAACCTCACCTAAAATGTGTTAAAAGGTGTTTTTAAGCCATGATTAACCATTAAGCTCTGATATTACTGGGTAATTTTTAATAAAATGATTTTTTAGGGTCTTTGTCAGTTTTACAAATTTTAAGATTTTTGATTTATCTTAAACCTAAGCAATATTAGGCTTAAATTCTTATTAAATCTAATTAATAATCTAGAGTCAAAATTATTTATCTAAATTGATTAGAACCTAAAATTGCTTTAAAACACTCAAATTGCTCCTAATCACCTAACCCTTAATTCGTAAATTCTCTAAATTGCATGAATACCTTACCTACACCTAAATAATGCATGGAACACACAAATTTCTCCTCCTTGGGATGTAATGGAAAAATTGATGCCATTATGCATAAGAAATAATTGCCCAAAGATACACTAAAACAAAATGCCAAAAATTCCCTAAAACATGGCATAAAACATGCCTTAAACGAGGAATGATTTTTAACTCTTTGTTCCCCATGAAAATCCATCAGCCTTCCTCCTTCATTTGTCCATTTATGAGCTTCAAAATCTCTATAAATAGGCATGCTTGAAGAGTGTAGAAGCCTTTGATCATAACTTACACAATTCTAGTTCTCGAACACCAAAAGCTCTCTTCCTCCTATTCTCGGCTGAATTCTTTCTTCAAGTTTTCAAGAATATTTTCTTTCATTTCACTCCAAGAAACCAAGTTCTCTTCCTTTCCTTCAAATCAATTAGGTAGGGAGTTGTTCTAAGTTATTTTATCTATGACAAGTTATGTTTCTAGCTCAAAAATGATGATTTCATGGACTTTCTTAGCTCTCAATTTCGTTTTGTTTTCCCCTTTTCTTTTAAAAACATTTCAGCCTTATGGCCTGATTATGATGAGCCATGGTTTATGATGAGGTTCTTGAGTGTTGGTTGCAAAGTTCTGCAGTTAAAGCTCTAAAACTTGAAGGTTTCACTAGTTTTTAAAGCTTTACAATTTCGGTTTTCTTTCCTTATTTTTCTTTAATGATTTTGGCCAAATGGCCTAAGAAGGAATATGATGATAGCTTGATGATGAGGACCTTGAGTGTTGGTGGTAAATCCATCACAAGTTAGGCCTTTAAAGCTTGAAAATTCCACTTGATGCAAAACTTTAAAGAATGATGTTTTTATGATGTAAAAATAAAGATCTTGAGTTTAGAACTTGAAAGATGTATTTTTCACTTTGTCTTGCTAAGATATATATATTGGGTTGAATTTATATTTCTCTAAAGTCTTGGAAGCTCTAGTAAAGAAATAAAAGGAACTTGCATCCATGTCTAAGTTTATGCCTTGCATAACCATGTTTACTTTTAATGTCATCACTAAATTCTCAAGAATAAATAAATGAACTTGCATATCTCATGTTTAAATTTCCAGCTTGCATTTCATGTTTATATTTCAAGTTGTCACTTAATCTTCAAAGATAATAAAGAGGATGCATCTCATATTTATTTATGCTCTCACTTTATTTTATAATGGCTAAAAGAATCAACGCATGACATGTTTATTTTTATGTCATCACCTAAAGATCCTAGAGCTCAAAGACTTGCCCAAGTATCACAAGTAAAGAAATAAGATTATTGGAGTTAAAGAATTGATTCTTTAAGAAGTCTTAGATTGGAGCTTAAAAAGATGTAATAATAATTCTCTTCTCCCTTCACCGGTCAATGTGGATTCCTGCGCTAGGGTTTTTTAATTCTCTTCTAGTTTTTTTCCCATCGTCCTATGCGGACTACCATTGTCCAAGTTTCTTGCATCATGTTTATATTTCAAGCTCTTGCATCATGTTTAATTTCCAAGTTATCACCTTAAATCTTAAAGATAAAGAAATGGTTTTGCATATCATGTTTATAATTCCAAGTTATCACCTTATAATGACAAGATTAAAATGAGGTTGCATAGCATGTTTATGATTCTAAGATATCACATAAATCTCTTAAGATCAAGACTTGCTCCTTTTATCTTAAGTGAAAATTTTAATCATGAACATTCTTTCAATGTATAAAACGGCCTCATGATGAGGGAAGGCCTAAAGTCCTATGACTTCTTTCAATTTTAACAAAAAGAATTAGTTTCTAAAGGAGAAAGTTTTACAAATATTTACCTAAACCGTATCACATGTGTCTTGAACATGTGACTCTAGCAATTATATGAGGTTCATGATTCGGCCACTGAGTCTATTTATACTCCTATGATGATGGTTTAATATGTTTGAGGTTGTGATAATCATGGTTATTGCTGAGAAGAATGATTCATAATTGGTTTAGTAATTAATTTTAGCACCATAAGGAAGGCGGTAACGAGGAAGGGTTAAAAATGCAACTCTAAGCACATAAAGCCTTAAATATAACTTGCTTATGCTCCCATATAAGTTTAATAATATTCTTAAGGCTTATAATTAATGGTAATGATGATAATGAATTCTTTAGATGCATGATTAATTAGTTTGATAATTAAGATTACCCGATTCTAAAGTTTGGTTGTTGACGGTTTAGGTAAGAATCTATGATGATGGTTCTTTGAAGTTTGGAATGATAAGTCTATGTAGTGATTTGATGCTTATTAAGTATTTGATATCATTGAATGACTTCATAGTTTGCATGATATAGTTGCTATTGCAAACAATGAGAATGTTTATGCATCTTGATGATTATGAATTTAGAGTTATATTATGATATAACATGCAAAGACTTAATGGTGACTTAAAATTATGAAAATGATCCTTTGGATCCATTAGAACTATAGGTGGTGAAAAGGTGATCCTAAGAAAATGATCCTTTGGACCCATCAGACTATAGTGGTGAAAAGGTGATTCTTGCCCCTAGATTATTCTCTCAAAAGGGTAAGTGGGACATTAACTTATCAAAGGGATAAGTATATGCTAGTGACGACTAGTAAGGTATGAAGCTTCATAACCTAGATTACTCCCAAAAGGGTGGAGTATAGGGTGGCCCCAAGGAAAATAATAATGATGATGACAAGATTTTAAGTCACCTAGGACACTAAAGGAATGAAATATGTGCACTATGTCTTGTGCATAGCATTTTATGAGATGATGATGGGAAATATGATGTTCTTCTATGCATAGTATTTATGATATGATGATGAGAAATATGATGTTCTTTATGCATAGTATTTATGATATAATGATGAAATACGATGTGTTGATAAAAGGAAAAGTTCATTATGAACATGACATGCTAAGTTTATGATGCATTATAATGATTAAAAGGGACGACCTGATAAAGTATATTGAACTTAATAAATCAATCTTAGCATGCTCACTCTAGTAATAACAAAGGAGGTTCTGGGGACGATGATGATGACACAATGCATCATGAGGTGAGTACCCTACTGAGATTCTTTATAAGTTTCTCACTCCTCTATTTCTTTCCATCTCGTCTTAAGAAACGAAGGAAGCGTTCGTAAAATCACATTGAGGCTGTCATCGGGTAGCTAAACTTGATATCTGCTAGTTTCACTCATATATTTCAGATATATCCCTATCCCTGAATGTTTATAACTAGGTGCCATTAATGGATGTCCTTCCATCCATATATTATTTATATGTTTTGTTAGATTGCCTACACTTAGTCTATTCTTGGTAGGCAAAATATCTATATGATATGTAATTATGGATGCTGTATGATGGAGCCAATATATTATGATGTGATGTTTGTAAATTCCTATGTGTCTTTTAAATTTTGCTAAATCATTCACGTTAAGCGCGGCTCACGTTTCAATTATGTTAAAAAAAAATGGCTCGTAACTTCACTAAGTATTTTCAAAGCATGATTAGGGACTGAAGCAAAGAGTAAAGTCTAGTAATTAATCAGATCCTCCTAGGTGTATTGGGTTAATTATTAGGGTGTTACATTCCTCATAAGTTTAAGTCTCCATTAAGTCTTTGCATGTTATATCATAATACAATTCTTAATTCATAATCATTCATAACATTTCTCGTTTATTGTCTTATGAATAATGTTATACCAGATGGAATCATGCATCTGAGATTCCCAGGAAAGAGAGGTGGGTCACAAATGAACACGCTTAAATACCAAGTCTTTCCTAGCAGAACCTTTCCAAATTACACTTTCGTAATATACTTTCTTAGGCAACAAGGTAAATTTTTAAATAACAAAGAATATTTCATTATTTCATGCATAAGCATTCATTGTTGCCAACAGCAACTATAACATGCAAGCCCAGAAATCATTCAAGACGTCAAACACTTAATAAGCATCAAATCACTACATAGACTTATCATTTAAAACATCAAAGAGGCACCATCATAATCCTTATGAAACTTCTTAAACAACCGAAACTCTAAATCGGGCAACCTTAATTATTGAACTAATTAATTATGTATCTAAGGGATTTATTACCATCAATTATAAGTCCTAAGAACGTTATTAGACTATATTGGGCATCATAGACAGGAGTTGTTCTTAAGGTTTTACGTATGCTGAAGCGCATTTTAACCCTTTCTTGTTCCGCTTTCCTAATGCTAAAATTAATTACTAAACTAATTATGAATCATTCTCCCTTATCTAAACATGATAAAATCTGGTTCTTAAGGCCACTAAAGGCTCAGAAAATGCATAAATTTCATTCTCTAAAGTTCCAGAAATCTTGCTTTTACGATTTTCTAGGAAGCTAGTTTTATCTCTAACATGCGTAAAATCATTCCTTTAGTAATAAACCATAATTATCACAATTTCAAACATATTAAACCATCATCATACAGTATACTAAACTCAGATTAGTGGCTGAATCATGAACCTCACATAATTGCTTAAAATCACATTTTTAAGTACAAGTAAGATACTCAGTATCCCGTAAATCTTTGCAAGGCCTTAAAACTCTTTTAAAAACTAATTCTTTTCTACTCTTGAAAGAAATTTTAGAACTAAATCAGTAGCTTATTTAAAATCACTTTAGGCCTACCTTAATCATGAGGCCGATTTATACATTGAAAATCGATTAAAATTTTCACTTAAGATAAAAGGAGCAAGTCTTGAGTTTTAGAGATTTAGGTGATAACTAGAATCATAAACATGTTATGCAACCTCATTTTAATCGTGTCTTTATAAGGTGATAACTTGGAATTATAAACATGATATGCAAGAACTGGAACGGTAGTCCGCAAGCTGGAGCAGTGAAGGGAGAAGAAAATCTTAAGAAATTGGAACTGGAGTCCACAGCGGGTAAAGGGAGAAGAGAATTCTTATTACATCTTATTAGCTCCAAACTCAAGACTTTTTAAAGAATGAATTCTTTGACTCCCATAATCTTAAGGAAACTTTGAGTTTTATTACCATAGTTCCAACTCTGCTTGTGATACTTGGGCAAGTCTTTGAACTCGGATCTTTAAGTGATGACATAAAATAAACATGCCATGTGTTGATTCTAGCCATTATAAATAAAGTGAGAGTATAAAATAAATATGAGATGCATCCTCTTTATTATCTTTGAAGATTAAGTGACAACTTGAAACATAAACATGAAATGCAAGCTTGGAAATTTAAACATGAATATGTTCATTTATTCATTCTTGAGAGTTTAGTGATGACATAGAAAGTAAACATGGTTATGCAAGGCATAAACTTAAACATGGATGCAAGTTCATTTTATTTCTTCTATGAGCTCCTCCAAGACTTTAGAATATAAATTCAACCCAATATATCTAAGCAAGACAAAGTGAAAAATACATCTTTCAAGTTCTAAACTCAAGATCTTTATTTTTACATCATAAAACATCATTCTTTAAAGTTTTGCATTTAGTGGAATTTTCAAGCTTGTGATGGATTTACAACCAACACTCAAGGTCTTCATCATCAAGCTATCATCATATTCCCATATAGGCCTTATGGCCGAAATGTTCAAAGGAAAATAAAGAAGAAAATTGGAATGGAAAAGCTAGAGAAAGTTCATGAAATCATCATTTTGAACCAAGAACAACACTTAGCAAAGCATAGAATAAGCTTAAAAACAACTCCCTACCTAATTTTATTTGAAGGAAGGAAAAAACTTGGTTCCTTGAGTGAAATGAAAGAAAATCTCTTTGAGAAATGGGAGAAGAAGTTTCAGCCAGAGGAGGAAGAAAGAAAGATTTTGGTTCTAAAAACTAGAATTGTGTAAGTTATGAACTAAGGCTCTAACACTCCTTCAAGCATGCCTATTTATAGAGATTTTGAGGCTCATAAATGGACAAAGGGAGGAGGAACTGACCAAATTTGAGAGGAAACAAGGAAGAAAAATCATCTTGTTTGGTAGCTTAAAACATGGAATCATGTTTTCATGGTTCCTTGTTTTCATACCTTGGTTTTTGTGCATTCTTTGACAAATTTTCTGATGCATTATGGACCAAAATTTCGTCCATTACAGCCCATGGAAGAGGAAATTTGTGTGTTCCATGTATTATTTAGGTTTAGGTAAGTATCTTTGCAAATTAGAGAATTTGCAATTAAGGGCTTAGGTGAATTAGTAAGCAATTTGGGTGTTTTTAAGCAATTTTAAGTTCTAATCAATAAAATAAATAATTTTGACTCTAGATTAATAATTAGAATCTAATAACCTGAATTTGAGCCTAATATTGCTTAGGTTTCGTTATACGAATCAAAAATCTTCAAAATTCAAAACTACACAAAGACAAAGACAAAATGGTAATTTTACTTAAAAATTGCATCACAAGCTAATTAATGGTTAATCATAGCTTAAAAACATGTTTTAAAACATTTTAGTGAGGTCCTGGCTAGTCGGCACGCAAATCGGAGTTAAAGCAATGCAGGGCGTTTTGGTCATTTCGGCGTGGAAGTTCAAAATTAGGATTCTTCTCCTCTATTAAAACACATAACACAAACAATCCTTATTATCATCAAAACATCCCCTTGAGGATGGATGGGCAAATCCTCATTTCTAGTAAAATAATCTAGGGCATTTTGGTCATTTTACACGTAAAAAATCTGGTTTAAACTTTCATTAATTGCTCCTATCCTTTCTTCTAATGTTTTATTCCTTTATTGAGATTATTCAGTCTTAATTATATGAAAAATTACCTAGGTAATTCAATAATTTCTAAACGACGTAAAATTGGGTGTTATACGACGCTAGCTCGTTGGATTGGTTACCTTCCTCCTTCCTAGGAGCCAATAGTAGGAGCCGATTTTGTACCTTTTGGAGTGCTCATAAACGTCCAGTAGAAATGATAGCCTTCTTTTGCTTTCATTTACTAGAGGTTATCCATTGTAGGTGGAACCTAGGAGGAGTAGTGAAGGAGAGGTCTTTTATGTAGCGATTGTAGTTTACTTTTGCTTTTGATTTTATGGATATTACAGGATGATGTACATTTTGAGCCCGACATCTGTTGGTGGGCATGTTATAACTCTCTTTATGTATATGATGGGTATGCAAAGTGGAACGATTAAGTATTGATGATATATATATATATATATATATATATATATATATATATATATATATATATATATGATCTTACTAGTTCATGGTTTGTGATGTTGTGTTTTATGTATGCCTATGTCTTGCTTGATTTTCTTCCTTGTTATGTTAGAGGTGAGATGTAGTTACGTATAGTAAAAGCTAATATTTTAGTTTAAGCTCAAAAGAAAAATTTTACCTGTATTTTTTAAAGTATTTTTCAAGAGCATTAAAGTAAAGCAAACAAAGAGTAATGACTAATAATTAACTGAATGCGTCCTAAGCGTGTTGGGTTAAATATTAGGTTGTTACATTTTGGTATAAGAGAGTTAGATTCTCGAAGCTTAAGGATTGGACTGACTATGCTTTCATGCATAATGCGATAGCTATGTTATGTGTAGTGCTTTATTGATAGAATAAGCTCCAGGATAGCAATGTATGACCCTGGATGTGCATGTGTGCCATGGTAACTAGCTCACTTTACATGAAGTATTGAGCCTGATCACCTCAGTATTATTGTTTTGTGTGCTTAGGAACCAAGTGCGGCCATGATAGGAAAGGACTAGACTAGAACGATCAAAGTAGAGAGACGCAGAAGCTTTGGGACATGGCAAGGGCCATGCAAATGATGTCAGCGGATGGGCAGTAGAGGCGACGCTGGTTACAATGCTACAAAAGGACTTAAACCGTAGGATTGGAGAATTTTGTATGGCGAACCCCACCATTTATGGGGACCTTGAACCCTAACCAACTGATGAATGGATCAAGAGCATGGAGAAGATCTTTCGGTGATTACCTCATCGAGGAGCAAAAGGTGACCTTTACTACCTATATGGTAGGCAGATGCGAGTTCTAGTGGACTGGCGCCTAGAGATTGTTAGAGGCATCCAAGCACACTAATCAACTAGGAGATATTCAAGAGTTTTACGAGAAGTACTTCTTGACATCTAACACCCTAATATTTAACCCAATACGCCTAGGACGTATCAAGATTAATTATTAGTTATTACTTCCTTTTAAATTCATTTACAAAATACTTAGTGAAAAATACAGGTAAATTTTTTTTTTTTAAATGAGTCATGTAAAACAAAGTGCGAGCCTTTGCGTGTAACATAAATTTAACGTTAGGCGGAAGAATAAATAAATCATACAGAATCATAAGCATTAAAGACACTTCAATCATGAAATACATCATAAAATTAGTTAACATAGTTTAGTACATAACCACTAGAATATAAAAGGAACATAAAAGTCTTACCCATATAAGTGGTAGAGCTTGGAGGACAACATAAATAAGAAACATAACATAATACGTGAAACAACCCCAAAAGATACTCCCCAGCTAGGACACTCCCTCCCCCGAACTATGGATGATGCTCCCCACGTCCCTGATGGCACATACCTAATGAACTGGGCAAGCTCCTCGGGTGCATGAAGACGGAAGGGTGGGCGGAGCATGCCTCACGGCGTGGGCGCATCTCCGACGTCGTGCCAACCCGCTGGGTCACCGTCTCTCGCTACCCATCCCGATGTCCATAGGTAGGCGGGGGCGGAACTTCTGAGAAAGGATGAGAGGGGGATCCTCTGAGGGTCAGTCTCGAATGTCTGAGGGCGAGGCACGTACTCGGGTAACCTCGTCCAGACTGAAGATCAGAGTGACGGTTCTGCTCCTTCTCCGGGTCGCGTCCTCTCAAAAATCATGTCATCACCATAGGGGGAAGTTGTGGTGAGCGGAACTAAGACGGAAAGGCAAATAGGCGTCCCATGTATGCAAAAATGTGTATAGCACAACGACCCTCGAAATAGTATATTGGTGATCCGTTCGAAGTCCTCCCTGCGGGCGCATCAACAAAAATTCGAACGACGTCGCGCCTGGAGACGAAATGGCAAGAGAAAAGAGGTGAGAATCTGCTAAAGAATCTAGGGAAATCCTCTATCCTAGTGTCATCGTTTATGTCCCCAGGAACCTTGGGTTTATTATAAAAAGGTTAAACATGCAAGAGTTCATTATGAGGTTTTTGCAAAGATAATTATCCAAGGTTCGTGTTTTTATAATAGGTCTTAATGCATGTATGCAGCATAATAATACATGGATGCATGGCAATACTTTAAGCAATCCAAACAATAATCAATCATCATATAAGTGGCAAGTAACTTCTCTTTGAACATTTGTTCTTTCTTCTCATTCTTGTGACACCAACATCATAATAGTAACCGCACCCTTAAACTAGGCTATGAGCTCATACCTTAACTAGTCGTCACTAGTTCTTACTTATCCTCTTGATAAGCGAATCATAAACATAATCATAATCATCATAATAATCCGACTCCTAGAGTACGGGTAGGGGGCCTAAGGATCACCCATCATGGGACTTTTCCTTCTTCGAAATGCATCGACTGGTAAGACCAACGACTTTGTCCGCTTTGGCAGGCTAATGTCTATGCCCTCACGGTTTTACCTTCCTCAAGGAAGCAGAAGTACGTTCTGTGTCACCTTAACATCGTATTTCTCAAAACTTTCTTAAGTCCCTCAATTTATGGAATTTGGCAGCATAACAACTATTCCGAATTTCCTCAAATTTGAGTCTTGCCACATAATCTTAATCACATATATCATTCTTTATGAAACTTCTCAAATAAAAACTGGATAGTTCACATGAGCATATTCTTCTAGTTCGTTTATATTTCGAACCTCATGCATCTCAAATTAAGGCATAATACTTCATCACATCAACACGCCATTATACACATAAAGTTTCATGCTCAAGATATCAACACAATCACATCATCATAGATATGCTCGAGGTTCATCAATCATAAACGCTCACTCGACCTCCTATCTCATAGTATCTTATGCTTTGACCCTTACGGGTCTTAAATTGTGTTTTCGGTTCTAATCGTCATTAAGGATTTTTATAACACCTAAGGGATCATTACCTAAGGTTCTCACTAAGTCTTAGGCATACTAAAAATTCCAAACAGCATTATGTAATTTGGGCAGAAATATTATATGCTTATGGGGCTCTAGAATCTCCGTTGTGGCCCTTTTTAAGATCCGTTTTTACCTATGGCTCCATAATTAATTCCTAAACCAATTATGAGGAATTCCTATGCATGTTCACTAAGTTATAAGTCACTTTTCTCAATTTAACTATGCTGGACAGAATTACATTGCCATGTCTAAGTGTGCTAGAATTTCCATTTAAGTCCTTATCATCACCTTAAGCTTGGTAATTAATTCCTAATCATTTATGAAAGGTTTTTATGCATATCTTACTGATTATGAACCATTTATACTTAAATCAATTATGCTGGAACAGGTTTGCATATTTGTGCATTAAAGTGTTCTAGAATTCTCATTCTTGATCCTTTTAAGTTACTTATTCTTTTCTAACTTCTCTAAATCAATCCTTGCTTCACTCAAACATAATTTTACACATTTCCACACCATAAAACAGATTTAGTACAGTGGTCAAATATAAGAGTTAAACCGAAATGTAAAGCCCAAAGATCACATAGTTTTATGAATTAAAATGCATACAAGTTGCTAGTTTCTCTTGGAATCATTTTAGGAACTCAAAACTCTTTTAGAACTCAAATCCTTACATTAAAATCATGCAATTACACATGAGGTCAGTAGCTAAATTAACTTGTTCATAAAATAGATTTAAAGTATATGATTTCATTCATAATGTTGCTTAGTGCTCCTAAGCTTAGAAAATTATAAAACATGAACTATGGACACTTGTGATTAGAGGAACTCATACTAAGTCCATCATCATCACCACAAGGCCAAATGGCTTCTTAAGAATGCCAACATTTTCTTAAAACCTTATATAGGATACTTGGGCAAGTTTTGAGCTCTAGGAGGCTTAAGTGATGACATAAACTTAAACATGATATGCACCCATTTTATTCTTCATTAGAAAGTAAATGAGAGCATAAAATAAATATGAGATGCAACCTCATTATTATCTTTAAGGTTAGTGATGACTTGAAATATAAACATGAAATGCAAGCTTGAAATTTAAACATGATAGTGCAAGTCCAATTAATTAGTCTTGAGAACTTAGTGATGACATCAAAATAAACATGCTATGCAAGGCATAAAGTAAACATGAATGCATCTTATTTTAGATCTTAGCTAGAGCTCTTTGCAAACTTTAAGGAACAAAACCTCAACCTATTATGTATCATAAGGCATGCTTTAGAGTTCTTAGCACCTAGACTTCAAGGAAGTCTTAAGGTTTGAACTTCATCATCAAGCTTAAGAAAATAGACACAAAGTTTAACACTTTGTCTAAACAAAATACAAGAACTAAGTCATATTCTTTATTTTATTGCTCATGGGCTTCAATCTAGAGTAAAACTCTTAAAACGGCCGACCAACTTTAAGGTTGGCAAGGGTAAGCTTAGAGCTCTTTGAAAACTTAGGATTAATTTTCTTTATCAAAACTTTTGTGATCTACTTTACATTTTAACAAAACTTTGTTCAAACAAAGGCAGAAGAGAAACAAAATCATCCAAGAGAAAGGAAGAAAACGAAACCTTTGAGGAAGAAAAAAAGGAAATCCAAACATAAGCAAGGAAAAAAAGAAAAACAAGCATGTATGGTCCAAGACCAAGTTGTTTCAAGCTTTAGAGGTTTCTCACAAGACATCAACAAGTCTTTATCTTGAAACCTCATCATCAAGCTAAAGTTTTTCTCAAACAATAGGCCTCATGGCCGAAAGAAAAAAGGAAGAAAGAAAGAGTTTGAACCAAGAGGAAACTAGAACTTTTCTTGAAGAAAACAAGTGAAAACTTTTAAAACAACCCCTACCTAAGGAAGTCTTTGGAATGGAAGAAAGAAAGCTTATTCTTGAAGAGTTGAGAAGACAAAATCTCCTCTTGGAAGGCAACAATTATTCGGCCAAGGGAAAGCTGCAAAGGAGATGATTTTTCCTTGAGTTTCTAAGCTTGGGAATGGAAAGTTTAAGTGTTTAGGAGATATGGTTTAAGGTGAGGAGTGGTGGTTTATGGTTGTTTGTGGTGGTTTGTGGTGGTGGCAAGGTTCTTTAAGAGGAAGAAGAATGATGAAGATGAAAGAGAAATTAAGAGCAAAAGGAAGAAAATGCAAGAAAGCTTGAACTTGGCAAAGCTTCTAAGTGTAACCAAGTTCTTCCAAGCTTGGTATTTATAGAAAATTTGCAACATGGAGGCTGCTCAAAGGGAGAAGGCCGATGGCTTCATGGCCAAAGAGAGAAGAAAATATCTCTTTGATTGGTATGGGCAAGGCATGGGCAAAGCATGGTTGAAAGCATGGCTAGGATGGCTCAAGGTATGGCTTGAGGTATGGCCTTTGAGTGAAGAAAATTCAACATGTGACACTCCTTGGAAGGCCATGCATTCGGCCAGAATTTTGCAGCCAAGGGGGATTTGTTTGCTCATGTAATTGTGGTTTAGGTGTTTCTTTGATTAAGGTTTTGGTTAGGAGTTGTAAGAAAGTGTTTAGGTGAGGTAATTAGGTAATTAAGGTTGTTCAAGACTTGATTAGGGAGTGGTATACAGATTAACAAACTAAATTCATTCTTTAGTCAAATGAGGTATGGCACAATTCCTTAATTTAAGGAATTGGAGAGAGAAATACTATTTAAGATTCCATGACTAGGAATCTTGAATTAAAGAATGCAATTAGAGTTTAACTAA
>JAMLFY010001145.1:0-16824 GCA_030441495.1 Dalbergia oliveri
TCAGAACTTTACTTGGTTTTAAAATTTGAAAATAAGTCTACGGAAACTATGACCCATTTTTTTGAAAGACCAAACTAAGAGTCGTTCACGTATAAATTATAGCGCTTAAGTATTCATCGTATAATACGTAATAATAGTACATCTCATCAATGTATTCTTAACCATCTGTCACATAAAATATATGCAAAATCAAGTAGAGTATGACATAACTGAAATATCATCATAGCATAATCATTAACTTAAATATCATGTCATATAATAATAATATAGAGGCATTCCACAAGTATAATACCATAACAAATATACAGAGCCCACTGGAGAGGTTGAGCATATAATAATTCAAAAGCTAAGCATAACTATGATGTAGCTAAACCTATCGTAAGTGCATGTCTACCAAAAACTATGTTATGAACGTGCTTGAAGATGAGACAACCCCTAAGCGACTCCAAATAGAGGGTTATCCCCACTTCAACCGTGCCATTTCGATTCGATCCATAGCACAACTCCATGCCATCTAGGAAGTCCACGGACATCGCCATCAACCTTGTTTGAAGGCGAAGATGGAAGAAAGGAGGAGTGAGAAACTTATAATAAGAATCTCAGTAGGGTTTTTCTTCCTACATAAGTGCCATCAACATCGTCCTCAGGGACAGGTTTCATTATGAAAATAGTGGACATAAATAAGGTTCATTTATTAAGTTTCAAATACCATTAGCTCAGGCTCGCATCTTTTAGCATGAATCTTAATGTTATGGATGCACCATACCATATTATGGATGCATGTCAATACCTTATGCAACATTCCAACATATATTGACATAATATAGAAGCATAAGAAACATGAACAACCATGGCTTTCAACTTTCCTCTTTCCTTTCTTTAGGTGACTTAGCTTTCTTAATCTTCATAAGGGCCACCTAATACTCTTTTCCTTTTAGAGTTCTAAGGCTATAAGCTTATACCTAGCTAGTCGTCAACCTACACTCATCTAACTTGATAAGCTATTTTCCGACTCCTAGAGTGCGGGATAGGGGGCTTGGATTACCTTTCATAACCATTAATTCTTGAGTTTTAAAGGATCACCTTATTGGATCACCTCCTATAACTATTAATTCTTGAAGTCCTGGAGGATCATCTCCATGTATCTTATGTCACCTTTAATCGTAGCATATCATTTAGAGATGCAAACATGATCATATAATCATAGCCATCATCATAACTTAGTATTCAACATTTTCATGCTCACAACTTCATAATTTTTCTAAGTCCACAAATTTGGCGAAAATTCAGCATAAACTGGAAGAGTTTTCCCAAATTTGCTTCCTATCATATAACATATCAATCGTGCATCTCAATTAATCATTCATAATCACAACATGCCACAAAATATCATATCATTGATCACATAAGTATGCATCTCATTTGCATATATCCGTAAGCATGTTATCATCAACATTGAAATGTAAACATGCTCCTACCTAGTATGCCAAAAATCAAGGACCAGACTAATCATATGCCATGCTCAACAGGATATATGTACAATATAAACAGGAATAATCACTTGCATAATTCAAGAATCAAGCATGTCTAGTCATTAATACATAATTTCGCATAATCACTTCAAGTCATATAATTTCCAAACAATTCATATGAACATAGCTTTCATAACATATCATTCACATCAATATCATCAACACTTTTTCTCAAAACTAATGATATTCAAAATTAATTTACACTTTTAAGAGACCTATATTGTAACGCCCCAATTTTGTAATCTTTACTGTCATTAGAAATTACCAAATTACCGTAGGTAAATATTATATAAAATTTGAGACCAAACAATTCTCAATAAAGGAATATAACGTTAGAAGAGAAGTTAGGAGCAATTCGTAAAGCATTGCAAACCCGAATTTTCTGTATGTGTAAAATGACCAAAATGCCCCTGAGGTTATTTTACTCAGAAAATGAGGATCGTGGGCCCCACCCGTCCTCAAGGGGATGTTTTGAGGATAATAAAGGATTGTTTGTGTTATGTGTGTTAATAGAGGAGAAGAATCTCAATTTTGAGTTTCGACGCGAAATGACCAAAACGCCCTGCGTTTTAACTCCGATTTGTGCCGCTTAGTCCGAACCTCACTAAAATATTTTAAAAGGTGTTTTTAAGTTATGAATGACCCTTGGTTAAGTCCGATGGTCCTGTTTTGGGTTAAATTACCGTTTTGCCCCTCTTGTGAGTTTTGCAAATTTTGAGATTTTCGATTTGTCTAACGAAACCTAAACAATATTAGGCTCAAATTAAAGCTTATTAAATTCTAATTACTAATCTAGAGTCAAAATTATTTATTTAGATTGATTAGAACCTAAAATTGCTTAAAACACCCAAATTGCTTAGTAATTCACTTAAGCCCTTAACCGTAAATTCTCTAAATTGCATGAATACCTTGCCTACACCTAAATAATACATGGAACACACAAAATCCTCTTCCACAAGGCTGTAATGGCTGAAATTATTGAGTAATAAGTCAGAAAATTATTACACAAAAATCCAAAGAATGAAAACAAAGAATCATGAAAACATGGAAACATGATTCCATGTTTTAAGCCACCAAACAAAATGATTTTTCTTCCTTATTTTTTTCTCTAATTTTTGGTCAGATTTCCTTCCTTCCTTTGTCCATTTATGAGCTGCAAAATCTCTATAAATAGGCATGCTTGAAGATAGTTTAGATGCTTAGTTCATAACTTACACAAATTCTAGTCTTAGGAGCACCAAAAGCTTTCTTTCTTTCTTTCTCTTGGCCAAATTCTCCCTTCAGCTTTTCAAGGATATTTTGCTTCATTTCACTCAAGGAAACCAAGTTCTCTTCCTTTCTTTCAAATCAAATTAGGTAGGGAGGTGTTTCTAAGTTCATTTTATGCTAAGACAAGTTATGTTTCTAGCTCAAAAATGATGTTTTCATGAGCTTTCTTTTAAGTTTTCATTTTCAGTTTCTTCTTCCTTTCTTTTTAAAGTATTTCGGCCATATGGCCTAGCTTATGATGAGACCATGGTTTGATGATGAGATTCTTGAGTGTTGGTTGCAAAGCTTTCACAAGTTAGATCTCTAAAACTTGAAGGTTTCACTAGTTTCCAAAGCTTCTAAAATTTCAGTTTTTCTTTCCTTATTTTCCTTTCATGGTTTCGGCCAAATGGCCTAGGAAGGAATGAAATGATGGCTTGATGATGAGGACCTTGAATATGGGTTGTAAATCCATCACAAGTTAGGCCTCTAAAGCTTGAACATTCCATTTAATGCAAAACTTTAAAGAATAATGTTTTTATCTTGAGGTTTGAATATGAAATATGTATTTTTTTACTTTGTCTTGCTAAGATACATATATTGGGTTGAAATCATAATTTTCTTAAAGTCTTGAAGGAGCTCTAGTAAAGAGATCAAGTGAACTTGCATCCATGTTTAAGTTTATGCCTTGCACAACCATATTTATTTTATGTCATAACTAAATTCTCAAGAATAAATAAATGAACTTGCATATCTCATGTTTAAATTTCAAGCTTGCATTTCATGTTTAAATTTCAAGTTGTCACTTAATCTCTAAAGATAATAAAGAAGTTGCATCTCATGTTTATTTTATGCTCTCACTTTATTTTATAATGGCTAAAAGAATCAATGCATGGCATGTTTATTTTATGTCATCACCTAAAAATCCTAGAGCTCAAAGACTTGCCTATGAATCATAAGCGAAGAAATGAGATAATTGGAGTTAAAGAATTTATTCTTTAAGAAGTCTTGAGAATTGGAGCTTAAAAAAAATGTAATTCTCTTCTCCCTCACCGGTCCTATGCGGACTACCGCCGCTCCTTGCTTAAGATTCTCTTCTCCCTCTCCTGTCCTATGCGATTCCGCCAGTTTCTTGCATCATGTTTATATTACAAGTTCTTGCATCATGTTTAATTTTCAAGTCATCACCTTAAATCTTAAAGATAAAGAAATGGAATTGCATATCATGTTTATAATTCCAAGCTATCACCTTATAAAGATAAGATTAAAATAAGGTTGCATAGCATGGTAATAATTCTAAGATGTCACCTAAATCTCTAAAGCTCAAGACTTGCTCCTTTTATCTTAAGTGAAAGATTTAATTATGAACATTCTTTCAAGTTATAAATCGGTCCCATGGTTAAGTTAGGCCTAAAGTCCTATGACTTCTTTCAAGTTTAACAAAAAGAATTAGTTCTAAAAGAGTTTTAAAACTTTGTAAGAATTTTATGGGAAGCTAGTAATTTTATGTGTACTTAAAATGTGATTTGATGCTTATTAAGAATTTGGTGTCATTGATTGATTCCCTGGTTTGTATGTTATAGTTGCTGTTGCAAACAATGAAAACTTATGCATGAAATAAAGACATATTTTGTTCCTGGAAGAAAGTGTATTCCTGTAAGAGTGCAATTTGGAAAGATTCTGGCTAAGGAAAGATTTGGTATTTAAGCGTGTCCATTGTGACCCACCTCTCTTCCTGGAATCTCCAGATGCATGATTATAGTTGATATATATTATTCCAGAATAAGACTGTAAATAAGAAAATGTTAGAATTATTATGAATTGCGAGTTGTAACATGCAAAGACTTATTGGTGACTTAAAATTTATAAGAAAATGATCCTTTGGACCCATCAAACTATAGGTGGTGAAAAGGTGATTCTAGCCCCCTAACCTGTTCTCTCAAAAGGGTAGAGTTAGGACTTTAACTTATCAAAAAGGATAAGTATATGCTAGTGACGACTAGTAAGGTATGAGCTCATAACCTAGATTACTCCCAAAAGGGTGGAGTATAGGGTGGCCCAAGGAAAATAATGAGGATGATAAGATTTTAAAGTCACCTAAGGTACTAAAGAAATAAATTATGTGCACCATGTCCATGTGTAGCTATTATGATATTCTTCTATGCATAACATACATGAGTTGATGATGAGAAATATGATGTTCTTCTATGCATGTTATATTAATGATGATGATGAGGAATATGATGTAATGATAAAAGAAAAGTTCATTATAAATATGACATGTTAAGATTATGATGCATTATAAGACGCATAATTAAAATTGGTCGAATCTCGGTAAAAGTATTTTCTGAACTTAAAATTTAATCTTCGTATGTTCACTATTTTATAATAACCCAGATTCCTGGAGACTTTGATGATGACACCGTAGAAGGAGATACCCTGAGAATTCTTTAGTAAGATTCTCACTCCCTTTCCTTTATTTCCGTCATTGTCTTCAGATTCAGATGGCGACATTCGTCCTGTTCGTTGACACCCTACTTGGGAATTCCACTATGATCCGGTGCATCATTCGTATCACTTTGAAGGAAGGTGCTCGGTTCGTGTTTTTATTTACGTAGGTCGTCCATTTGCACATCCTGTCCCTAGTTATCGTTTTTCTCCTACTTCTCCCTATGGCGATGAAATGGTTTTCGAACATGCACGTCCACTTGATGAAAGAATGTTACGTTCTTATCCCGCTCATCTCCTGTCCATGGTTTTCCAGAGTATAATCCACGAACGATATTCTGAAACTGATCCTTCAGAGGACCCTCCTACTCATGCTTATTCTGAGAGCTCTCTCCTACTCTCCCACGTGTAAGAGAGGGTAGTGAGGAAACGGTTGTTCAGCCGAGGTTAGCAAGAAGACCGTCCATGCGACCCAGCCTGGTGCATCTCGTGTGCCCCTTCGAGGAAGCTCGTCAGTGATCGGGTTTCTTCCCGTTTCCAAGACGTGGCCCTAGAGAGTTTTTAAGTAGTCTTAAGAGTGTTATGCATCCAGTTTTAGAGTAGCCTTCCTCAGCTTTTAAGGTTATCTAGTTTAAGGTTATCTAGTTTAGGGGCATGATTTCCTTATAAATAGTTTCCTATGGTGTGAATATGTAAGATATGATGTATGAACTTAACTCACCTTTTGAGTGAGGTTATTGTATATATGTTGTGATGTGCATTATGGATGTTATGTGATGGAGCCAATATGATATATTTAGATTCTTAAATGTCTTATTTTACTACCGCTTAATCGTTTATGTTATGCGCGGCTCACGATTTCAATTATGTTAAAAAAAAAAAAAAGGCTCGTAATTTCACTAAGTATTTTCAAAATATGATGAAAGAACCAAAGCAAAGAGTAAAGTCTAGTCATTAATCAAATTCAACCTAGGTGTATTTGGTTAATTACTAGAGTGTTACATTTTGGTATCAGAGGTTCGTTCTACGAAGCCTGAGGATTGGACTGGCTATGCTTCTAAAGCATAATACGTTAGTAATGTCATGTGTAGATGTTTATCATTAGGATGAGCTTGAGGATTAGAAATACGTGACTACTATGTTGAAAGTGCCATGGTAACTTGCTCACTTTGCATGGAATATTGGGCCTGATCACCTCAGTGTTGCCGTTTTGTGTGTATAGGGACCAATGGCACGACGACAACGACTAGGAGCGCGCAGAATAACCAAGATAATGAGACCGCTAAAGCACTTCGCGATGTAGCAAGGACCATGAGAATGATGATGGAACGGATGGATCAGGATCGTCAAGCTAATATAAATCAAGGACATGAAATTCCGAACATGCTCGTTTCGGGAATTTCGTAAGGCGAATCCACCTGTTTTCAAGGGACCCTGAATCCTAATGTAGCAGATGAATGGATTCGGAATATTGAGAAGGTCTTTGCTGTAGTTCCATGTTCAGAGGAGTAGAAGGTCACTCTTGCCACCCACATGCTTGAGGGTGATGCCGGCTTCTGGTGGATTGGTGTTTGAAGACTCCTGGAGGCAACCGAAGTGGACATTGATTGGGAATTATTCAAGGTCCATTTTTACGAGAAGTTTTCTGAGTCGGTTAGAAATGCTAAGGACATTGAATTCATGCAACTTGTCCAGGGAATATGAATGTGGCTCAGGATACTGCCAGATTTGAGGAACTCATTAAGTTCTCAAGGATGTACCAAGGTAACCCTGATGAGTATTGGAAATGCATTAAATACGAGTTAGGGTTAAAGGAGAACTTAATGTGGCTTGCGCACTTGGAAATCAGGGATTTCTCTACCTTAGTCAACAAATGCCGCATCATTGAAGAAGGGCAGAGAAGCTGGGTACTTCAAAGTCTGAGAATATCATCAAAAAGCTGACACCTCAAGGTCAACAGTTCAAGAGGCAAAATCGACCTCCATTTCCACATCAATCAAGATCACAAGTGCCACAAAGGAACTTTCATCAAGGAAGACCGAACAACAACAACAACCGCTATAATAATCCCAGCAACAATCGCAACAACAACAATAATAACAATAAAGGGAAAGCACCACAAAGAGGTCCAGCAGCACCTCCACGACCCGTGCCATCCATGGAATGTCCCAAGTGCGGCAAGAATCATGGGAGCATGCCATGTCGAGCCGAACAAACGTGTGCTACCTGTGGAAAACCAGGTCATTACTCCCGAGAATGCACAGAAAGGAACCCGCCAACCCCCAATCCCAAGCCAGAATACCAAGGAAGGGTATTCACCGTTAATGTTGAAGAAACGACAAAGTCACGAAATCTCGTGGAAGGTAAGTGTAATATGTATGGTAGAAACTTAATTGTACTATATGATTCTGCGCTTCCCATTCTTTTATCTCCCACTCGTGTGTTAAAACCCTTAACTTGCATATAACGAGCTTCCTTTTGACCTTATTGTTTCTACCCTCCTGGAAAACCCGTTAGGACTTGTAAATGTTGTTTAGATTGCCATTTTGTTATTGAGAATAGATCATTTGTTTTAGATCTCATTTGCTTACCCATGCAAGGTTTAGATGTGATTCTTGGCATGGATTGGCTTGAAGCCAACCGTGTACTGTTAACTGCCTATGAGAAAACCATTACTTTTCTTCCTGTTCCCATTAGACCTAAGAAACCCATAAGTCTTTACATAACTTGGAGAAATGGACTGGTAAGGGTGAGAGTAAAGGTTATATTTTCCTAGCCGCTAGTGATGTAGACTTTGAGCAAAGTATCGATGAGATACCGATAGTAAGAAATTATCCCGAAGTATTTCCAGATGAGATACCAGAGTTTCCCCCAAGAGAGATAGAGTTTCCATAGAATTGCTTCTGGTGCAGGTCCCATATCCATAGCCCCATACAGGATGTCCCCATTAGAGTTGACCGAGTTGAAAGCTCAATTGGAGGATTTATTGGAGAAAAAGTTTGTTAGACCTAGTGTGTCACCTTGGGGAGCCCGTGTTGTTTGTGAAGAAAAAGGATGGAAGTATGAGGATGTGTGTTGACTATAGGCAATTGAATAAAGTGACGGAAGAACAAATACCCTTTGCCTAGGATAGATGACTTGATGGACCAGCTTAGAGGTGCAGTGTGTTTTCTAAGATTGATTTGAGGTCAGGTTACCACCAGAATTAGGGTAAGAGATGAAGATATACCGAAAACGGCCTTTCGCACTCGATACGGCCATTTTGAGTTTGGAGGAATGTCCTTTGGATTAACCAATGCTCCAGCCATTTTTATGGATTACATGAATAGGATCTTTAGACCCTATTTAGATCAGTTTGTGGTTGTCTTCATAGATGATATTCTCATCTACTCTAAGACCCACGAGGAGCATGGAACGCCTAACCATAGTACTAGAGATCTTGAAGGAAAAGAAACTATATGCCAAGCTTTCTAAGTGTGAATTCTGGTTAGATGAGGTACAATTTTTAGGGCATGTAGTATCTAAGAAAGGAATTGTTGTAGATCCTAGTAAGGTGGAAACGGTTGTGAACTGGAAAGACCAACCACGGAACTGAAGTAAGGAGCTTTTTGGGTTTAGCTGGTTATTACCGTCGGTTTATCAAGGGATTTTCCCAGATTTCCCTACCCTTACCAAGCTAACTAGGAAAAACACCCCTTTTTCATGGACCCCCGAGTGTGAGAAGAGCTTTCAAGAGCTGAAACACAAGCTAACCTCAACCCCTTTTAGTATTACCCGACCCCAATGTGCCTTTTGAAGTGTACTGTGATGCTTCGAGAAAGGTTTGGGTTGTGTACTGATGCAAAATAGGCAAGTGGTGGCCTACGCATCAAGACAACTCAAGCCGCATGAGGCAAATTACCCCACCCATGACCTTGAGTTAGCCGCTGTGTTTGCTCTAAAGATTTGGAGACATCATTTATACGGAGTGAGGTTTGAGGTGTTTTCCGATCACAAGAGTTTGAAATATCTCTTTGATCAAAAAGAGCTAAACATGAGGCAAAGAAGGTGGATGGAGTTTTTAAAAGATTATGATTTCTGGTTAAACTATCATCCAGGTAAAGCTAATGTTGTAGCTGATGCCCTAAGTAGGAAATCCTTACAAGTGTCCCGTTGATGGTGAAGGAGGTTGAGTTAATTGAGGTTTAGAGACCTAAATTTAGGGATGACCTTGACCACTAAGGGCATAAGAGCTTGTCACCTTAGTGTGACGAGTGAATTCAAGGAAAGAATTGCTCAAGCCCAAAGGAAAGATACAGAATTTCAAGAGACCTTAGAGGCAGGAAGAGCTGAAAGTTGAAAGGTTTTACCCAAGGGAATGATAGTTTATGGAGGTTTGAAGGTCGTATATGTGTACCTGCTAGTGGTGACCTCCGAAAGGATATTTTGGAGGAAGCCCATAAGAGCCATTTTACCCTTCATCCTGGGTGCCACCAAGATGTATCAAGATTTGAAGAAGATGTTCTGGTGGCCAGGATTGAAGAAGGATGTGTGCACATGGGTGAGTAAGTGCTTGGTGTGTCAAAAGTGAAGATTGAACACCAAAAACCTTCTGGAATGTTGCAACCCCTGCGATCCCTGAATGGAAGTGGGATAGTATCTCCATGGATTTTGTAACTGGACTACGAGGACCCAAGCGAATCATGATGCCATATGGGTAATTGTGGATCGGTTGACTAAGTCAGCCCACTTTTTACCTATTAAGTGACTTATTCCTTGGATAGGTTAGCATTATATATACAGGAGATAGTAAGATTACATGGAGTACCGTCAACAATAATCTCTGATCGAGATCCGCGATTCACGTCACGGTTTTGGGGAGCCTTTCAGAAGGCGTTTGGTTCAAAGCTTGTTGAGCACGGCTTATCACCCCAAACGGACGGTCAATCTGAAAGAACTATCCAAACTTTGGAGGACATGTTGAGGGCATGTGTTTTAGATCAAAGAGGGAGTTGGGATAAGTACCTGATTATTGAGTTTGCATATAACAACAGTTATCATGCAAGTATCGGTATGGCACCATACGAGGCCCTCTATGGACGGAAGTGTCAATCACCTCTATGTTGGTATGAGCCCGAGAGCAAAGTCTACTTGGACCTGATATTGTGAGGGAAACAACGGAACAAATTAAGAAATTAGGGATAAAATTCTTACTGCTCAAAGTCGAAGAAAACTATGCGGACAAGCGGAGAACCGCTAGATTTTCAAGAAGGGGACCATGTGTTCCTAAGAATCACCCCCACCACATGCATAGGACGAGCAATGAAAGTAAAGAAATTGAGCCCAGATTTCTTGTTTGAAATCCTTAACAAAGTAGGATCAGCCTATCGTATAGCCTTACCCCCAGTCTGTCCAACCTTCATGATGTTTTCCATGTCTCCCAGTTAAGGAAATATCATTCTGACCCAAGTCATGTACTAGAGCCAGAACATGTACAATTAAGAGATGACCTAACGTTTAACTTATCACCCACGAGAATCGTTGACCAAGGAGTTAAGTTAAGAAATAAGGCCGTACCTTTGATCAAAGTAGCATGGGGACGAGGTGAAACCGAAGAAGTTACATGGGAGCTGAATCAGACATGCAAGCACAATACCCCGAGCTATTCTAGGTAACGAATTTCGAGGGCGAAATTCTTTTTAAGGAGGGGAGTAATGTAACGCCCCAATTTTTACTGTAATCTTTACTGTCATTAGAAATTACCAAATTACCGTAGGTAAATATTATATAAAATTTGAGACCAAACAATTCTCAATAAAGGAATATAACGTTAGAAGAGAAGTTAGGAGCAATTCGTACAAGCATTGCAAACCCCAATTTCTGTATGTGTAAAATGACCAAAATGCCCTGAGGTTATTTTACTCAAAATGAGGATCGTGGGCCCCACCCATCCTCAAGGGGATGTTTTGAGGATAATAAAGGATTGTTTGTGTTATGTGTGTTAATAGAGAAGAAGAATCTCAATTTTGAGTTCCGACGCGAAATGACCAAAACGCCCCTGCGCGTTTTAACTTCATTGCCTAGTCCGAACCTCACTAAAATATTTTAAAAGGTGTTTTTAAGTTATGAATGACCCTTGGTTAAGTCCGGATGGTCCTGGATTTGGGTTAAATTACCGTTTTGCCCTTCGTGCAGTTTTGCAAATTTTGAGATTTTTGATTTGTCTAACGAAACCTAAACAATATTAGGCTCAAATTAAAGCTTATTAAATTCTAATTACTAATCTAGAGTCAAAATTATTTATTTAGATTGATTAGAACCTAAAATTGCTTAAAACACCCAAATTGCTTAGTAATTCACTTAAGCCCTTAACCGTAAATTCTCTAAATTGCATGAATACCTTGCCTACACCTAAATAATACATGGAACACACAAAATCCTCTTCCACAAGGCTGTAATGGCTGAAATTATTGAGTAATAAGTCAGAAAATTATTACACAAAAATCCAAAGAATGAAAACAAAGAATCATGAAAACATGGAAACATGATTCCATGTTTTAAGCCACCAAACAAAATGATTTTTCTTCCTTATTTTTTTTCTCTAATTTTTGGTCAGATTTCCTTCCTTCCTTTGTCCATTTATGAGCTGCAAAATCTCTATAAATAGGCATGCTTGAAGATAGTTTAGATGCTTAGTTCATAACTTACACAAATTCTAGTCTTAGGAGCACCAAAAGCTTTCTTTCTTTCTTTCTCTTGGCCAAATTCTCCCTTCAGCTTTTCAAGGATATTTTGCTTCATTTCACTCAAGGAAACCAAGTTCTCTTCCTTTCTTTCAAATCAAATTAGGTAGGGAGGTGTTTCTAAGTTCATTTTATGCTAAGACAAGTTATGTTTCTAGCTCAAAAATGATGTTTTCATGAGCTTTCTTTTAAGTTTTCATTTTCAGTTTCTTCTTCCTTTCTTTTTAAAGTATTTCGGCCATATGGCCTAGCTTATGATGAGACCATGGTTTGATGATGAGATTCTTGAGTGTTGGTTGCAAAGCTTTCACAAGTTAGATCTCTAAAACTTGAAGGTTTCACTAGTTTCCAAAGCTTCTAAAATTTCAGTTTTTCTTTCCTTATTTTCCTTTCATGGTTTCGGCCAAATGGCCTAGGAAGGAATGAAATGATGGCTTGATGATGAGGACCTTGAATATGGGTTGTAAATCCATCACAAGTTAGGCCTCTAAAGCTTGAACATTCCATTTAATGCAAAACTTTAAAGAATAATGTTTTTATCTTGAGGTTTGAATATGAAATATGTATTTTTTTTACTTTGTCTTGCTAAGATACATATATTGGGTTGAAATCATAATTTTCTTAAAGTCTTGAAGGAGCTCTAGTAAAGAGATCAAGTGAACTTGCATCCATGTTTAAGTTTATGTCTTGCACAACCATATTTATTTTATGTCATAACTAAATTCTCAAGAATAAATAAATGAACTTGCATATCTCATGTTTAAATTTCAAGCTTGCATTTCATGTTTAAATTTCAAGTTGTCACTTAATCTCTAAAGATAATAAAGAAGTTGCATCTCATGTTTATTTTATGCTCTCACTTTATTTTATAATGGCTAAAAGAATCAATGCATGGCATGTTTATTTTATGTCATCACCTAAAAATCCTAGAGCTCAAAGACTTGCCTATGAATCATAAGCGAAGAAATGAGATAATTGGAGTTAAAGAATTTATTCTTTAAGAAGTCTTGAGAATTGGAGCTTAAAAAAAAATGTAATTCTCTTCTCCCGGTCCTGTGCGGACTACCGCCTTCTTGCTTAAGATTCTCTTCTCCCTCTACTGGTCCTGTCGATTACCGCCTTCAGTTTCTTGCATCATGTTTATATTACAAGTTCTTGCATCATGTTTAATTTTCAAGTCATCACCTTAAATCTTAAAGATAAAGAAATGGAATTGCATATCATGTTTATAATTCCAAGCTATCACCTTATAAAGATAAGATTAAAATAAGGTTGCATAGCATGGTAATAATTCTAAGATGTCACCTAAATCTCTAAAGCTCAAGACTTGCTCCTTTTATCTTAAGTGAAAGATTTAACTATGAACATTCTTTCAAGTTATAAATCGGTCCCATGGTTAAGTTAGGCCTAAAGTCCTATGACTTCTTTCAAGTTTAACAAAAAGAATTAGTTCTAAAAGAGTTTTAAAACTTTGTAAGAATTTTATGGGAAGCTAGTAATTTTATGTGTACTTAAAATGTGATTTGATGCTTATCAAGAATTTGGTGTCATTGATTGATTCCCTGGTTTGTATGTTATAGTTGCTGTTGCAAACAATGAAAACTTATGCATGAAATAAGGACATATTTTGTTCCTGGAAGAAAGTGTATTACTATAAGAGTGCAATTTGGAAAGATTCTGGCTAAGGAAAGATTTGGTATTTAAGTGTCCATTGTGACCCACCTCTCTTTCCTGGAATCTCCAGATGCATGATTATAGTTGATATATATTATTCCAGAATAAGACTTAAATAAGAAAATGTTAGAATTATTATGAATTGCGAGTTGTAACATGCAAAGACTTATTGGTGACTTAAAATTTATAAGAAAATGATCCTTGGACCCATCAAACTATAGGTGGTGAAAAGGTGATTCTAGCCCCCTAACCTGTCTCTCAAAAGGGTAGAGTCAGGACTTTAACTTATCAAAAAGGATAAGTATATGCTAGTGACGACTAGTAAGGTATGAGCTCATAACCTAGATTACTCCCAAAAGGGTGGAGTATAGGGTGGCCCAAGGAAAATAATGAGGATGATAAGATTTTAAAGTCACCTAAGGTACTAAAGAAATAAATTATGTGCACCATGTCCATGTGTAGCTATTATGATATTCTTCTGCATAACATACATGAGTTGATGATGAGAAATATGATGTTCTTCTATGCATGTTATATTAATGATGATGATGAGGAATATGATGTAATGATAAAAGAAAAGTTCATTATAAATATGACATGTTAAGATTATGATGCATTATAAGACGCATAATTAAAATTGGTCGAATCTCGGTAAAAGTATTTTCTGAACTTAAAATTTAATCTTCGTATGTTCACTATTTTATAATAACCCCGAGATTCCTGGAGACTTTGATGATGACACCGTAGAAGGAGATACCATACTGAGAATTCTTTAGTAAGATTCTCACTCCCTTTCCTTTATTTCCGTCATTGTCTTCAGATTCAGATGGCGACATTCGTCCTGTCGTTGACACCCCTACTTGGGAATTCCACTATGATCCGGTGCATCATTCGTATCACTTTGAAGGAAGGTGCTCGGTTCGTGTTTTTATTTACGTAGGTCATCCATTTGCACATCCTGCCCCAGTTATCATTTTTCTCCTATTTCTCCCTATGGCGATGAAATGGTTTTCGAACATGCACGTCCACTTGATGAAAGAATGTTACGTTCTTATCCCGCCTCATCTGCTGTCCATGGTTTTCCAGAGTAATCCACGAACGAGATATTCTGAAACTGATCCTTCAGAGGACCCTCCTACTCATGCTTATTCTGAGAGCTCTACTCCTACTCTCCCACGTGTAAGAGAGGGTAGTGAGGAAACAGTTGTTCAGCCGAGGTTAGCAAGAAGATCGTCCATGCAACCCCAGCCTGGTGCATCTCGTGTGCCCCATTCCAAGGAAGCTCGTCAGCGGGTTTCTTCCCCGTTTCCAAGACATGGCCCTAGAGAGTTTTAAGTAGTCTTAAGAGTGTTATGCATCCAGTTTTAGAGTAGCCTTCCTAGCTTTTAAGGTTATCTAGTTTAAGGTTATCTAGTTTAGGGGCATGATTTCCTTATAAATAGTTTCCTATGGTGTGAATATGTAAGATATGATGTATGAATTTAACTCACCTTTTGAGTGAGGTTATTGTATATATGTTGTGATGTGCATTATGGATGTTATGTGATGAAGCCAATATGATATATCTAGATTCTTAAATGTCTTATTTTACTACCGCTTAATCGTTTATGTTATGCGCGGTTCAATTTCAATTATGTTAAAAAATAAAAAAGGCTCGTAATTTCACTAAGTATTTTCAAAATATGATGAAAGAACCAAAGCAAAGAGTAAAGTCCAGTCATTAATCAAATTCAACCTAGGTGTATTTGGTTAATTACTAGAGTGTTACACATATCACTTTAGAAACCATTTAAAATCATCATAAAAACCATTTTGGGCAATTGGCCAATTTTGTTAGATTTTAGGGGTCAAAGTGCAAAGTTTCACTTTTTGACACTTAGTAAGTGTTAACACTTCAAAAAAATTATTCTTAACATCATAAATGGTATTTTGAACACATAGACATGTTCAAAACCACTATTAACTCTAATTGAACTCATTTTGCCAAAATTCTCATTTTGAGAAGTTTAGGGTATAACTTTCTGCATTTACAAAACTATTCAATCTAACAGTTGTAATTATCTTTTTAGGCACCTAGGATGCTAAAAATAAGTTTTACAATAATTATTAACATTTTTAAACCCCATGAATAGTACCAAATAGTGACAAACAAGTAATAGTGGCAAAATTGAAAATACGAAAAGTTTGGAAATTACATTTTTGTCTCTTTCTAGTTACTAATTTTTCCCAAAAGCTATTCTAAGACACTTTAAGGAATGTAAGTCTTACCATTCAGACAGTGGAAAAACTTAAAATTTCATTAATAAGGTTCTGTTTACTTAAAAATCACATTTTTGCCATTTTGGGCTTCTAACTCTTTCAAAATTTCTTTGTATATTTTAGACATAGATTCAAGTTTTAAAATAAAATAAAACCAACTTCAAACCCATTGTCCATGCTTGGTTGAAATATATACACATATATGCATCCATGATCAAAATTTCTATTTAAGACAAAAGAGGGGAGGGGGAAGTCTTGAACATTAGAGACATAGGTGATGACTAGAATTATAAATCTGCTATGCAAGATCATTTTAAGCCTTTAAGAATATAAGGTGACAACTTGGAAATATAAACATGATGTGCAAGGCTTGAAGCATAAACATGAAATGTAAGTCCATTTTTAAGCCATTAAGAATATAAGGTGACAATTTGAAATGTAAACATGATATGCAAGGCTTGAAACATAAGCAAGACTTGAAATATAATGCAAGTCTATTTTTGCATATCATTAGAGCTCAAGAACCTAAGACATCAAAGAGTGAAACTTTCAACCCTATTAATCTTAACAAAATAAAAGTGAGCTTTATAGTTCCTCAACTTCATGGTTCCAAGAAACTCATTCTTGGACTCACCATCAAGCTCAAAAATAACCAAAGAAAATAAATGAGCATTCTTTTCTCTCTCTCTTTTTTTTTTTTTGAAATCAAAGATCAAGCCTTGATCTTTAGAGGTCATACACTTGATACTATCACAACCATCATCAAGAACACTCATCATCAAGCTATGGCTTTGATCATAACCAAACGAAAAGAACATAGTAGAAATTAAAGGAAAACACAAGAATAAAACCCCTACCAAAGTGTGTTTCTTGTTGAAGATGAAAATGCTTGCTCTTTTGCAAGGAAAAGAGAAGAAAAATCTTCTCTTGGAGGGAGTATA
>JAMLFY010001146.1:0-16817 GCA_030441495.1 Dalbergia oliveri
AAAATGTCAAAACACTGATTTCAGCCACAAGCAAGGATGAAATAGAGAATTAAGAATAATCTACTTCTGGAATAGCTAACATTACAACTCTCCATTTTACACACCAACAGCTGTTTAAGTAATTAATCATCCAACTAAGCACTAGAATCAACAATCACTTGGAGCATGACAAGAGAGACTAGAAGACATACTATTATGAACAAAATTGTGTTTTCTGACATAGAAAAAGAAACATGAAAGTCAGATGAGAGATTCCTCAAGAGAGGATGACAAAATGCACGAATATCATTTAAATGGGAAAGAACAAGTGACTTGCACACAATCTCTGAAATTGAAAACAACATTAATGACTAGGCTCTCCTAAGACTGCATAATAATGAAATAATGAAATCCTTCAAGACGTCTTGTTCAATAAAGATATTTTTACCACATTCCAATTAGCATGGTCTCCTATAATAAAGATTTAAGAGCTTTAACAAAAAGGTTTTACCTCAATCTCAGTGGCCTTGAAATCCTCCTGAAGAACTAATTGCAGGGCAGAAATGGCAGTCTGAAAAAAAGCAGGAAAAATTTTGAACTAGAACCATAAAAGTATGACCATAATAAAATCGGTTAGGAATAATTTTCTGATAAAATTTCCTCAACATTTTTGCCATCTTCTTGCAAAATGCCCCAATTTGTCAAATTTTTATAAGACAAACTCTCTTAGAACTTCCATTTTTCAGAAATTTGCATCATAGAAAGGTTACTGAGTTAGATCTCTACCTTCACTTGATTCTATTCATATTTTCAATATGCCTAACTCAAGAATTTGGATCCTTGATTACTCGAATTTTCTCTTGTAAATCTCATTTTCAATTCTTGATTTCCTCTCCTGATATAGATAGATTTCTCTTAGATAACCCCACTTGAAATTCTAAAGCTCCCTCAAAGACCAAAGTTTTTGTTTAAACAGTTGCTTTTAAGGGATTAACACACGGTATGCTTCACGTATGCAGGCCTCTCCCCGCTTAGTTCCCATGTGTGTCTTATGTGTGGTTTACATTTTAAATTGGGCAATCATCTCTTTCTGCATAACCCTATGGCAGGGTCTCTTTGGAACAGGTTTTTGTAATCTTTTGAGAGTCATGGGTTTGCCCTTTCTCCTCACCAAGTTCAGTGGTTTTGGTGTGCTGTGTGTGCAACGAGAGACTTTATTTGTGATAGGATTTCTGTTTTGGCATCCCTTTGGTGTTCTGCTCATAGTTTGTTTAACGGTATTTCTTTCAATACATATGACGATATTCCATACACTTTGTCTTACTTCTACTTAAACAGAAAAAAGAATATTAATTTAACAGAAGAATTGTGTCTTTTATGGAGGACATAGCTAGCAAAATGGGAGCATGGAAAAATTAAAAAGAAAGCAAGAATCTACCTGTACAGTCTCCTCATAAGTAAATGAAGGGTCATTCTTCATCTTCTTCTCCAAGAAATTAATTGCCTCTTGGTCCTTCGATCCAGCACTTGTGGCCTGAGTACATCACAATAGATTCTTAGACACTAATAATTTTTGTCTTGTGTACCAGTGCATAAAATGAAAAACAGATTAAATAAAAATAAAATAACCATTCCATATGTGTTATCCTTAAAATGTTCAAAATCAATGTGCATCACAATCTATGCGTATGGCGATAGTAGTAAACATAAAAGATTAAAAACAAAAGAGAAAACAGCATAAAATAATTACAATACAGATCTTATTCCAAAAAGAATACAAAATATCCTTGTATTGACCAAGATGCATAGGCTTCTCAATGATTGTAGTTCATAAAGGAAGGCAAATAAAGGCCAAAAGAGAGAGGCTGAGGATGGATAAAAAGTCTCATGGAAATGAAAAACACAGGATGGCTGAGGCTCATTGTGTAATTTATTAGTGCAAGTAACATGAGTTGTTGCAAAATAAAAATTACTCAAATTTATAATCTATTTCTTATGAAGAGATCTAGTGATAATCCCTTCTTTCCGGGTCAAGCATACTGTTAGAGACTGAGCCAATGACATAATTGGGCCTTCTTTTAATTACCCAAATGAGAGCTGACAGAGGAAGAATGGGTGACTCGTGTGTAACTAACTTTGCTGAGTGGCAGAGAGACAAAATGTGAGGATTTGATGGGATATTCTGTTAAAGGGAGAGACAATATGTTACAAGGGAGGTAGAGACAATATGCTACGAGGGAGGTGAGGAATAGGGATAGGTAGAAATTAGATTCGACTTGGGAGGGTGAAGGACACCTAGAATTGCCCAGACTGTTACTATCTTTCTTTTCTTGCTATTTTCATACTTGTATACATGTTTTGAGCTAATTTGCCACTGGAATTCAGCTCCATGTCAGTGATATTTCAGAGCTTTTCTTTCACATTGTTTAGCAAAGACCTGGTATCACATACCAAAGGCTAGAGCCTTGTTTTCACAGCAATTATACAGATAGCAAGTATACTATTTATCATAACATTTTATTTGGATTCCTACTTCCTCAACCATATAATTAATCTCATACACTCATAATATACAATCTCACTAGGTGGTACAACAACAACAACAATGACAAAGCAGTTTTCCATTAGGATACAATCTTATGGTAGTAAGGAGAGAAAAAAAAAAAGGAATACCATTAGTAGAAAAAAGCACAAAATCTTGCTTTAGTCATCCTCAGCCCCTCTGTCATTTTATTACGCCATTAATAGGCAGAGATACTAGAGTAAAAAAAAAAAGAAAGAATCATAGCCTAGAAACTTTTATTGATTTAAATTTATTATCAGCATTTTTTTCATCTTGTCATATCAAATAACACAGAATCTTGACATCAATCAAAGTGAGAGATGATCTTCCATTTACCTTGTGACCAAAGTAATGACCAGCTGGGTCACATTTGTAAAGGCGAGGCCCACATTTCATCGTCAATATCAAAACCATCACAACTTCACAGCACAACATATTCAGAATAACAAAAAAGAGCAAAACATCAATAGTAACAATAAGCAATTGAATTAGAAGAAGATTGTGATCCCACAAAACTACTTACATGATCCTTTGCACATGGTGAAATTTTTTCAGCAGTGAAAAGGCTAAGAAAAACATACCTACTCCAAGTGGTCTCATGTAAGCATGTTGAGTATAACTTGTGATTTATCAGCAATCCTGTGGGTGTAAAAGAATACAAAAATCAGATACCAAAATGTTACCCAGAAATTGAGAAAGAGGACTGCCACACAGCCCGACTAAATGCCAGAGTTTTGGAAGACCGACAAACGTGGTGATGATTTATTGGTCAAAAGAAAATGCAACTAAAACAGGGGTGATAAAATTCAAACCAACATCGAATCATGCTTTTACAAGTCAGCAGGTCCAGGTTAATTCGGGCTGTTTAGAATTAAACATAAGCAATGTTTAATTTCAATTTTCAGTTTTCATTATCAGGATTTTGTGAAAAAAATATTAAATACCCAAATTTCATAGTTTTCACAATTTTTCAGTATTTCTTTTACAAAAATTGTAAGAATTGAAAAACTAAAAACTAAAACCAAATGGGTTTACAAAATCCAGTTTCCAATTTTCAGTAATTTCCTTCTAGAAAATCTTGAAAACATGAAAAATTAAAAAGGAAATCAAAAACTGTTTTTGAAACCAAATGCACCCTAAGCAATATTATCTTATGAGATTGAATAAAATCTTTACCAATTAAGGATATAAAGAGAAGCTTGCTTACGTCTTGAAATAGAACATAGCAAGATTCAATATAAACACCACTACTTAGCAGTCAACAACAAGTAATCACCGATAATAATAATAATAATAATAAACATCGTCCAAATTTTAGGAAGCAAACAAATACCAAAATCCCCCACTCACAAAAAAAAAACCTAACCCCCAAGGGCCATTCCTGAACCATAACCGCAAAGAACTATCCAAAGAGGACAAAAACAAGAAGGAAAATTCCCAACCTCCAAAGCCCTAACCCCAAGAACCATGCTACCAAGAACCATCAAAACCAACAAAAATGGAACAGCATATGAAATCCCCAATCTCAAAACGTAAAAACCCTAACTAACCCCCAACCAACACAACAATACAGCATCTAAAACAAACTTAAAAAAAAAAAACACAGAGGGAAAAATTTGAAACTGACCAGAATGAGATCAAAGAAAGAGCATGGTGACCTAATTAATTGGGTAGAAAGAGAGACAGAGAGGCTAACAAGCTAAGCTTCTAACAGTGATGAGTCCAATTCACGAAAATACGCACCGCACCGCACCGATATTTATATCTACTGAGAAGGAGAACTGAGCGAAACGACACCATTTCTGATGCTCAGACGAGAAGAGAGGCAGAGGGTGGAGTCAGGAGAGGAGTGTCCCGCGTGTGTTGAAATGTAACCCTTCAATGGTTTACCATGCACGCAGCACTATAGACCATAGTTTTAAAACGAGTCCTACCTCCTTTGAACTATAACGATAAATTGGTTTATTGTCCGATTTCGCTCCTGATTGGACCCTATATGCATCTAACGTAACGCTTGGTCAAACCTGAGTGAACCCGAGTTGCTGTTCACCGACTCATTAAACCGTCACGAACCCGTTTGAAGAAATTCTGAAAATCTCCAAAATTGCCTCTCGAGCTTATTCGAACCTGACACCTACGTAGGAGGAAGTGGCGCTTGGAACACTAGGCTAGCCACTTTCTTTGTTAATATATGTCATTATTTTTGTATATAATAGATGCTATGTTGTATTAAAATTAGACAAAATCCTTCAGAACTTCCATGAACAAAAGATTCAATCACAACCTACCTTTGGAAGTGCGCCTACCATGAGGCGACTGCTTCCTTTGTCAATATGTATCATTTTTTTATATATAATATATGCTTTGTTATATTAAAATTATATAAAATCCTTCAAGACTCCTAATGGCAAGGCTCTAACTTGTGGCCCAAGACTATGAGGAAGGACAAAGTGCATGTACCACTAAGCTAACTATTTATTTGTCAATGATCTTAATTAACAAATATATATATATATATATATAAAATATTTAATTGTATTAATTTATATTTTTATATATTAATTTAAGAATATCGGTTCAACCAATTGACCCACGTGGCTCAAACCAGGAACCCATGTACCCACTGACCTCGAATTCTGGTCGATAACCATTAGCCCTTTTCAAAACTATGCTATAGACTATATACTAAAATGTAGAGTTTTTATTTTTTTTTAATTATTACTATTAGTATTTTTTTATCTGCATATGTAGAATGTAGAGTTTTGTGAAAAATGGCTCCACCAACAACTATTGTTAATACTAGCTGACTGGTATTAGTCATATTTTTTATATTTTAAATATTAAATAAATTAAATTTTTTATAATAACAAATTGTTAAATTTTATTAAATACTTTTTTGTTTATAAATGATTTAAGGTGAGCTAATTATTTTTTTCCCAAAACATTTAGTGAGAAAGGAGAAAATGTGGAAAATTTTGAATTCATGGACTTCAAAATAAAATCAAATAGCGTTCTGAGACATAAAATTCAGTTACAAAAATGAATCCTCTTTATTAATCATATAATATATTACATGTAATTTATTCATAAAATATATTACATGTATATTATTTTCTAAAACAAATATAATTTGGATGAATTTAAAAAATATATTTAATTTAATGGTCATGTAAAAAAGTTTTATATTGTTTGTACATAAAAATTAGATTCTAAAAATTTACTTTTTATAAGAAATAAAAGTAAAATTATTTCTTAAGAAATAAAAATAGAGTTTAATTTTGATACACTAACAATGTTAAAGAGTTTAAGCATTCAAGGTTAGGGTTTAGGTTTAGTACGTTATCTAATCAAATCTCTTCTTTTATATGACTTTTAAAGTAGTTGCAGTGGAAAGTAACTATATTTGATGATGTGTCATTATATGATTGGATACATGTGGAAATATTTTTAATTGACAATGCATTCAATTAAATTTATAAAAATAAAGTGTAAACTTATATAAATTTTCTTATCTTACTGAATCTTATACTATATAATATAAAAACTTTTTAGCAATGGGGGATATATGTAGAAGTCTAAGGTGTCATTCTCAAGAGACTTTGTTCTTCCCCCAAAATACTTGGAGCCTCTTATAGCAAGTGGTATACATAATTGATGGTCACATAATTAAAAGGAAAGATATAGAGTATTCCAGCAAGTGCACATGGGCAGTCCTTATATGGACTTATAAATGGAGAAGGCAATTTGGGAGGAGTGCATTTATTGATGAGGAAGTTTTACGTTCTAATAATGAAATTGACCATTGTGAACACCCAATTTTATTTGAACTAGAAATAGAAACCCCTGAAATTGGTAGATTTATAGTTTAGAACGAATTTTCATGACTTCTTTATAGCCCTTTTATTTATCTTCTGAGGAAAAAGAAAGTTGTCCGTCCGCTTTTGGAAAAATTTAATACAAAAATCGAAAAATGAAAAAAATATCCTGGTCCTTTTTATTTGAATCATACCCTATCCCTTGAATCTTTTTAGGTGCATTTTTATTTGTTTTACATTTTGGTTCATGTCCATAACAACCTGAAAAAATGTCCAACCCATTTAAGCCATTTCCTTTTGTTGGGTCAGTTTAAAACAAAAAATAAAAAAAGAAAGAGAAATAAGTGGCGGCATTGTTGCATGCTGCCTACGCCTTGAGCCCAACGATCCAAACAAACACGACAAGTAAAGTACTAAATGGAACTTTCTTGTGAAAGAGCTTGCTGGCAATGAAAGATGTAGAGTAGTATAGCAAAAGAAAATGAGAGCTCAACATAAAGGGGAAAGCAGGAGCAGAAGGGAGAATATACATAGAGAGGGTACCAAAACAGAAAATCGAAGAGCGAAGGGGGATCACCACTTCGAAACCACCCTTCATCTTCCAACACAGCCATATCAAAAAACCAACCAAAAACTTTTTGCTTATCCCGGCCAAACCAATGCCCCAAATCCACAACAATGGAGTTTCAGCTTTAAACCTCCATGAATCCAAAGCCAAAGGATCAAAAACTCAACCCACACAGCATACACAGACCATTCACATATTCCTTTGAAACCCAAACAAAAAAACAATGCAGTCTGCTTTTTGAACTTCCATAGACACATAGCCAAACCCCTTCCATTTCAAGCTCAAACTTCCATGAATCCTACACCCATGGCATTTCAATCAAGATAACACAAACTACATTCTCTTTTGAACAAGCTCAGACCAGAAAACAAAAATAATACAAACCTCGATCAATAATCCCATTCAACAACATTAAAAGTAGTTTAAAAAATAAAAAAAAAAAGAGAGAGGGAAGAAGAAATATCATGTCCTCCTTCCTTCATCAACCCTCCAATCACCACAATTCGAGCCGCATCTGATTCTTAACCCTTGACCACGCCGCAAGGGTTCCACCTACCTTGCCATGGCATCATTGCCTTCACCAACGCGGAGACCCCCTCAACACAACCGCACCCACTGCGTAAGAACCCCTGACTTGCGTCTGCCGCCTGCCAAGCCTGCGAATGGCCGTTCCTTCTTCCACAACGCGGAGAAGCACAAGCTACCACCGCCGCTGTCTCCTTCCATCGCGACAGCTAACCGGGGGCCTTCAACCTCCAGGTCTAAGCTTCATCGCACCTTCCTTGCCCTCCGCGTCCATGCATTGCGTCACCCAGAACGCGCCACCGCGACCTCGAGCCGCCGCTGATTGCTTATCCGCCACGGCAACGACAATCCCGGCCTCCTCCCTCATTGTCGCTGAAGTCGTCGCACCTCCGCCCATCCGCCTTCCTCACCATCGCACCACCTCCGCTCCGCCACACCCACCTCCTGCCACGTCGCTCGCGCCGCCGTTCAGCTGGCCTTTAGTGAGCTCTTCCTTTTTTAAACCCCTGTTCGCGATGATGTTACAACTTTGTTTCAATTTCCGCCTTTCCTCTTTCTCTTTTTATTTTTTTTTCCGTGGAGTATATTTTGTTTTGGTCTGAGTTTCCCTTTCTTTCATGTGCGGTAAATTGCTCTTGGGTTGCTTTCTTTTGTTTCATTTAGTTTTGTTTTTTTTGTTTTTTTTTCATTTTTCGATTAGTATATCTTTTGGATCGTTGGGCTTATCATATTGTTTGGTTCGTTGTTTCTTTAACTTTAAAAAAAAAAAAGCAACAATGTAGGCTCTCAAAGCATAGCATCAGGAACAGCACCCACCGCACCTCTTTTCACCTCAAAAGTCTTACTTTAATCTGCTGCATCTCTTGGCGAATGATTGTTCCTCAAAGAGGTATCTAAATTGCAAGCATTTCTCCCTTCTTGTAGTGACAGAATTAGTTCTCTTGACTCATCTCCCTTTTCATTTTTTTTTCTTTTTTCTTTTTCATTTCGTATTTATGTATTTTAATGTTGTTCCTAATTCTTAAAGCATGGTATCAACTTCGTTTGGGATTTTTTTAGGATTGTTCATGTTCTTACTGTTATTTTTTTTACTATTCCTGTTTTCATAAATGTTTTATTGTTGCATTTGTCTTGATTATTTTGGTCTGGATTTTTTTTTTATTGGGTTGTTCTCCATCGTCGTACATGTTACTACTTATGGTAAAATAAGTACCTTGTAACGTAAACAAGCAATATATCATGACCAGGGTGGAGTTTGTGATGGTGGGTGCGGGGCTGGTGATATCGACGGCGTGTGCTGGGAAGATCTTGGGACTTCTTGGTGGCGCTGCGGGCATGATTCTGGCGAAGCAGGCGCGACACTTGGCGTGGTTCTAAACACCAAGTGGCTTGTGGCGCTCATCGTACTCAACATTGGAAAGGAGAAAAAGGACAGCTTCGAATTCCTGTTTTATTTTTTTAATTATTACTATTATTTGTTCATTCTTTTTTTTTTTTTAATAATAGATGAAAACAAACAACGAAGACAAAAACGCTACCGCGCAAATACTCACTCTTATGTATCCTCACTAAGGTGAGGTAATAAATTGGGTGGAGGAGTTTGCCAAAACCTAATAATATTATCATTGGTACTAGTCAACTTAGTCATTCCATCAGCATAAGATTAATCTACGACCCCATGAGGATAACCCAGCCCCCATTCAAAAGGTAAACACCTCTGGAAGAAGAACAACACAAGATCTGCTTGGTCCAAGAGTTTATGAGTAAGTGATGGTATGAGTGAATCGCTTTCATACCACACTAATTGATATCCTTTTTCCTACACTTTGCTAAGCCAACTCTGATCACTATAAACTCAGCAAATAAAACAAAATGATCCCCAAGAAACCCAGAACCTCTCAATCCATGTCCTATTGGAGTCTATCAGGACCCGTCCAATCATGCACGTGTCGCATTAGCAACTCAACAATGGCTACCATTAGTGTTCAACTTAACTTCCTCCTCCTGGCCTAGCCCAGCGTACCACTTATGGAACCATAGAGCGACGCTCATTAGATGACAATTGTATTCAGATGGATTGAATGTCTGCAAGTAGCAAGGCTAAGACCTTATCTATCCTCCACAAGGATAACTCAAAATTTGTTTATTATATCACACCAAACCCACCAAAGCGCTACAACAAAGGACAGATTAAAGAAAAATCTCAAATGCACATTTACCCAATCAAGCAAAGGAAGGGTGAAGAAGTGTAGAACCTGTAAAATTGTTGACGCCATAAGAACCTGAGTGCCAACAATTACAAGAAGGCAATGCAGAAGATCTTTTCCCCAAGACCACATCTGACAAACTGGTGAAGGAGCAATACGCCTATTAAACCTAAATTTAGCAGGAGGGAGAGTTGAGTGATATAGGTGCCAGATCAAAAAACTTGAACTTCTCGAGAACCAGGACTTCCAAATCCATATCCAAGATCCTCTAACCTCTTCAAAAACAATCCTAAAGTTACCAACAGGAGCCAGGAGAATATTTACCGCTTTCCCGTCCCAAGCCAACGCCAAACCGCATTACATTCACCCCAACGTGGTAAAAAACGATCCACCAAAAAGCAACAAATTTCTTCAGGAAAGGAGTATTCAAGATATTAAAGTGTCATTGGCTATCCCACCAAAGATCATAGATATTCAAGCTCCCAATTTGAAATATAGACAAAGTCAATCATAGTAGCCACCCTCCCCATCCAACCATCTATCATACCATAAGGTTGTCTCTATCTATGATATTTTGCTAATTTTTAAAAAAAAATTAAAATGATCTAAAAGTAATAAATAGTTGATCCTAGGTTTAATGTAATGATCACTTTTATTTTATTTATTATTATTTTAATAGAGTTTTTTATTAGATCGTTGAAGATTAAAAGATGGCAAATTTTATATTGGCTTGTGAGTTTTCTAAGTTTTATGCGCTCTTATATTGATATAATTTATAAATTACTTTAACTTTAATAATTATTTATTAATCTAAAAGAATATAAAAATTTGAAAATTATATAATACTCCATTTTTTAAATGATTGAATACTTTTAATTTGTATTTTTCATCATATATTGTATAATAGAAGAAAATAATATTAAAATAATTTTTATTAGATATTAAATTTCATGAGAGAGTATAATTTTTTAAGAAGAAGGGTTGAGTGCAATTCAACCAAATCTTACTTGTTTATGCTATTACATAAAAGAAAATTAATTTCAATATTTAACACGCGTCGACTGCATACCTTATTCACCATTCAAATTGAGATGTGAACTTCATTCAAATAAAATTCACATCACATTCAATGATAGATGATATGTGAGTTGGTATAGCTGTCATTTCATTAGGATAATAACATTTTTTTTAAGGGCAAGGTGGAATATCTCTTGGAAGACTAGTATTAGGATCCCATTAGATAGGAGTTATTAGGGAGTTAGTTGAACATAATTAAAGGGAAGTTATGATTAGTTAGGAGTCTTTGGTCATTAGTTAATCATTTGGGAAGTTAAGGCGAATTTAGAATTTTCTCCTGGACCATATTTCAATACACATCAATAAACTCTAGTTCTTCCCATTTTGGTTACCAATGTCCAACAACACTTGCGAATCCATAAGTATAGAACTAAACCTTCCATTACCTCCTGGTTTAACTATTTGGTTCTAGAGTTTTAATGCTCTATATTGCTCATCGCACTGTTGTTTTTTTCTTAAGAAAAATAGATGTGCTCCTTATATCTTAAACAAAGTCAGTTTTATTTTCAGAGCTAATAATGCGTTGTTACTTAAGATTTTTGAGTTATTATAGTGTTGTGCATGTTTTAGTGTTGAGTTAATGTCTATTTGGCCCACCCAATATGATAAATGACGTGACATGATCTTAGCGCGAAATATATGTAAAATAGAAGTCGATTTGAGTTAACTTTTTTGTTATTTTTGAGAAAAAAATTGCAACGTCCATTAAAAAAAAAAAAAAATGACATATATATAACTTACTAAAAACCAGAGAATTTGTACCTTCTCTTTTCTTCATTTTATTTATGTAAAAGATTCTTAATATTTTAGTAGTTTCGTTTTCTACATGTGTTGTTTTCACAAATTTATTTAGCGACGGCAAGGGAATTTGTTAACTTATAATAGTGGCGCTTATGCAATTTCGCTTTCGATCAACAATTGTTGAAACATTGAGTAGTTAATCAAGAGTGGGAAGTATAAATTCTAACTGTTATATCTTATATATGATTAATATTAAATATAAAATCATATAATATTTTTAAGTAATCATATAATTAACTAATTTTAAATCTTTATAGTTACATGGTTTAGATTTTTTTCCTTTTTTTTTTTAATAAGAAACCACCTCCCACTAGTATGACATAAAATTGGGCAATGACACATTGTTAGACTTCACAAATGAGTCGGTACTGGGTGGTGGGACTGTATTAGACTATTAGTGTTCTTCCAATAAGTTCAGCACTAATCAGTTTAATGGTGGCTTGATGATAATGGATGTTTGGAAGTTTATTACTTGCGGGTTTAATTGCCAAGAAATTGAAATAGGGTTCAAAAACTGAAACATGACTTAAGGCGGTTTTGAATGCGAAGGGAAAATGATAGGCTCTGGAGCAGAGAAAATGTCAAAAGAAGAGAGAAGTTGGGAAAAAATAAAATAAAATAAGAGGAGTGTATGAGGATATTTTCATAACCTTTGATTAGCTGTAATAGCGTTTTGCTCCTTTTACGAGGTAATAGCGTTTGTTAACATTTGCAGTAGTTAGACAAGGAAGAATTACGTGATAAATATGTGGAGGCAGTCATCCATCTCAAATAAAGGCATATACAATAATATTATTCCTGCATTTCATATTTTTAAAAACACTTAAACATTCTATTTATAAATAGGTCATTTTTTTTCTATATGATCTATATTGATAAAATTTGCTATAAAATGAGTTTATTTGACTATTTACATGTATATGGTATGAAATCCCTCCAATGAATATATTTCATAAGAAAAATTATAATTTTTTTAAAATTAATCTATAATTATTCATTAATTATATTTAATAAATATTTTTTTCAAACAAAATTTCTCCAATAGCAAGACTTTTTTTTAAAAATAAAGCAATCTGAATTTCTAAAAATAATTGTTTAATATAAAGTTTTACCAGCTTTAAACCTTATTGAGTTTGCTTGCCCATCGACCTGTCAATTGGGTTAGAATAGAATTGCCTTTACCTAATAATTAACCCTTTACCAAGTTTAGCAATAAACCATAATGATAATTTTTCTGTTAATATAATGTCTCAATGTTTACTTCGGACACTATAAAAATAAAAAAAAAATTCCCACAAATAACGGTATTAAAACAACATTTCCCAGCATATATATTTAAAAGAACAACATTATTTCAATAAGTAAAATGATAACCCCGCCGGGGCCGGGCCCCCTCATTTCTTCTCTCCTACTATCAAGGGCCGTCGCCACACACCGCTGATTCAAGGGCCTCAGATGCAGCAACTGCAGCTTGAGTAATGGCACAAGTACCCAGGCGCTTAATCATCCTCTTCCAGACTGATTTCTTGTGCTTGTTCAGGATGATGGCAATATTGTAGAGAAGCTCCACAGCGACCTCGATTGGCTCGCCCCTTTCAACCATCTTTATCAGCTTTTTCACCTCTTCATTGTTTGGATTCATCTCCAGGATCCCGTCTTTAATTCGACAGGGCATGTCAGCCACAAGACTTGCAGGTTCAGCCATAATGGCATCGTCAACCTTTCCCCCAAATGTGCTTTGCGAGCACATAAGATCACATTGGGATCCTTGGCCCCGTCTCAGCCTCCCTGTTAACGTTGGCGTCCAAGGGTTATTGCCTGGCCCCAAAGCATTCGGCTTGTGGATGGCTTGCCACTCTGGAACCTCCTGTATTTCGCCCTCGTTTAGCTCTGTTCCTCTTACCTTGAGGTAAATGGGATAGCCAATTGATCCACATTCCTTCTTCACAATATCCTTAATCACCTCTTCCTCCAAGTATTCCAACTGATACAGAAACCACGGCAAAATTGGTGGAATCATCAATGAGCGTACATAACGTGCAAAAAGCCTTTTCTATTAGGTGGACTCTATTCTATTCTATGCTGAGTGGTCGTGGGGAATGTTATTCGTCTTAAATCATCAAAATGCTAATCTCAAAACTAACGAGGAATAATGACCCACAGAAACAGAAAACATAATCAAAACAAACAGACCAACCAGGCCAGATATTTAAAACAGAGTATTCTTCCAATTGCAGTACTTTGTCAAAAGTAATTTCATCCCATCCCTTGTTAGAGACCCCCTTCATAGGCACGCCCATGAAACAAACAGGGGCCTCAATTAAGGAACCACCCAAGGTAGTCCCCATTTATTCATACAAAAGCACCATATCCTCCATGTGAATTGACAAAGCAAAAACAATGAGAACTCGCCTGCTTACCTGGTTTTCATAGAGGAAAAGCGTGATCTCAGTTCCCCTGTGGAATTGGCTTTGCGTTATCATCCCTGCTAACGTGGAAGGAACCGTCCTCCAGTGATTCGTATTTGTACTGGCAACCATTGTTATCCTTAGTCCTCGCAGCCACCTTGCGTACAATCCCTTTGCTGGTGTTCTGCTGCGCTTTCCTCACAATATCAGCCAGGCCTAAAACTAATGCAATAAAAGAATAGCTTGTTTCAATTACTGACAACATAATAGATTAGTTACTGAATATGTCATTTTGCAAAAGAATAATGCATTTAAATGAAGGCAGATCAATGCATTCGTTGTCACCATTTACATAAAATACTTGAAAGCAATTGTTAATGCTAAAACGTTTATTTATAAATGGTGTTTAATAACAAAATTTTTAAGGTTGTCCCTTTTACAAAAAAAAAAAAAAAAGAAAGCATTCTACCCCGAGTCCCCATCATCATCACCTCTTTTTGTTTAAGGAAACACATCAAACTACACAAACCAACCTCACTGTCCTCACTTCTCAAATCTGGAAGCTGAAAACTCAAAGAATCCTCATTGTTTAATCTAGCATTGGATTTCTATTTAGGAAAGGGGACTTCTTATCCAATTGTCCTATCTTTAATTCTTCATTGAGTAAACACAAAACAGAGATTCCCATTTCTTAACTTTTTGTTATTGGTACAAATGCTAATTTGCTATGAGGTGCAAACAGTTTGTTGTGACATGATTTGGTATGCGTTTCTGTTAGTTTATGATGTAATTATGATTCAAGAGTTTTGATGTCCCATCTGATTCATTTGGATGTTCCAAGAAGCCTACTGCTACTCCTAGCATATGTAATGAAGCACTAGCGTATGTCCAATCTGCTCTATATTATCTTTTCCAATCGTAAATCTTGTTTTATTTTTTAATTATTTCTAATCTTGAAGATAATTGCACTCCTGGGGATAAAACATTAGTTGTGTCAAGAAGATGAAGATGTAGAAGAAGAATGATGAAGTTGTCCAGTTTTTAGTTGTTAGGCTTTAAGAGTTTATTGAAATTTTGTAATAATTGTGTTATTATGACTTATGGTTTCTTTTGAATTTTTTTATAGACATTAAAAATTATTTGACAATATTAATTTTTGTCCTCTTTTATTTGTATTTAAATTCTACATTTTGATATACTTTTAATTAGTGATAACTAGTAATCAATCATGCTAACAAATATATTTTTCTATTTAATTTTTCAATATCCAATTTTATTTTGTTAAAAATAAATTGTAGTAATAAACTACTTTATAGGGCTAACTCATTTAAAAAAAATTCAAAATCTAAATTTGTCAATAGGATAGCCCATTTGCAGCTAATATAACTTACAGAGATGAGTTAGGGTTAATCGATAGTTTATTCGACCCATTACGGTTCTACTTTAAATTGTTAATAAATTTTAAAATTTTTATATGTGCCTTTACTTCTGACATAACCTTAAACTTTTTCCAGTAGTTATTCCTTTTGACCTTTGACTTAGATCCAGGATCAATGGACTGGTTATCCATTTGACACCTCTAAGTTGAAGGGAAGCGGAAGTAGAGGGATGTTGGCCGTCACGGAAGAGGTTTATTTGAACACCATGCATGTATGGTGACAGCAATGTGAAGTATTATTGTAGTGGCATTGAACCAACTGAACGTTGTTGAAACCAAATTGAACTCTTAATTTTGTTCTAATAAGGACTATATGAAACTTGGGTCAGAGGCAAGGAATACCGTACCTTGATTCGTCATTCCAACGCCAGAGTCGATGATGGTGAATGTGTTGTGAGCCTTATTAACCTTTAATCTAATGCAAAGGTCATCAATGACTGGTGGAGCATCACCTTCCGGCGCCATTTGAATCTTGTTCAGAGACTACACAATAAGAAGCAATCATGAAAATTATAATTAGTGTGGGATTGGTCATTCAAGAAAAAATATATTTCATAGTTCCTCATAATTAAAAATACAAGTTACTCTTTATTAGAATTGTAATGGATTTATTTATCCTATTTGTATTTTTTATTAGCAATCAATTTGAACTACTTTACAAATCATTAAAAATCAATGTATAAAAAAATTAATTTGTCATATAATACTCCACAAATACTAAATAGTGAGTAACTTGAACTATATTTTTACCTTTGATGGATCACAAAATGCTTTTTTAAGAACATATTTTGTTCGATATTATTTTTGTCAAGGACTAAGTAAGATTTTATTCTAAAAACAAAAACATTTTACAATCAAAATTCAAGAAATACATATATGTATAGTATTTTCTCTACTATAATATTTAAACATCTAATTAAGTAAAAAGTATATGAGAACCAACCTCCTCAATATTTAAATTTTATCTTCTTATTGAGAAAGAAATAAGCAATAAAAAATCAAATAAGAGTGGATGATAAAATTGGATCCTTGAAGTATTTGACTTATCTACTTTCTTCTAATAATGATATATTTTCATATAAATCCTTCCAACATATAAAATTTTTTAAAAGAAAGGGCCAAACATGGATGTGTATATATGCATGAATGTGAAAATTATAAAATTTTATACAAGCTGCCTGCCCCTGTTTACCATGGCACAGGTAATTAATGAAAAAAATACATGCAGTTTCCGGTAAAAAAAAAAACCTAACATATACCATGGGCAGAGCTCCTTGTTGTGACAAGAATGGCCTGAAGAAAGGGCCATGGACACCCGAGAAGGACCAGAAACTCATTGATTACATTCAGAAACATGGTTACGGAAACTGGAGGACTCTCCCAAGAAATGCTGGTATGTCTCTCTGTTTCAACATGCATCTTATGTTTGTTCCAAA